>CAUJNA010003773.1:395000-402500 GCA_963377175.1 Effrenium voratum | reverse complement strand
TGTAGTGTAGTGTAATATATTGTAATGTAATGTAATGCAATGCTGCATCTCTGCGTGCCTGCCTGCGTGCTGTCCTGCCTGCCTGCCCTGCCTGTTTTCTTGTTTGCTCGCTTGCTTCCTGCCCGGGCGCTGGCTTGTCCGCGTGCTTTCCTGCTTGCGCGTCTGTCTGCCGGCCTGCCGGCCTATTGGGATATGACCCTGGAGACGCTTCAAGCGGAAGCTGGCGCAGCCGCCGGGCAAAGCACGCGGACGCAGAAATCGAGAGCGCGCCGTTGTACTTCAGGCGCTGTGCGAAGGGAGTGTTGTTCTGAGGTTGACTTTGGTTTGCTAGAAGAGGGGAGAACAGAAGAGACAGTTTCATGCCCTCAGCGCGCGATCCGAGGGGATTGACCCGCGGATTCACCATGGCCGGGGTTGCGCGGATTGATCCGCGTACACGTGTACAGGGCTTGAAACCGTCTCTAATGTCCTCTTCTGTTCGGGCAGGGGGGGTGATGATGATGTTGGTGCGCTGGTGATGCATTGTCCCACACAGGAAGGCAAGCTAACAAACGGGCAGGCAGGCAGGCAAGCAAGCAGGCAGCTAGGACCTAGGAAGACAAAAGGCCAGCCGGCAACGGCCCAAAATAGGGGAGGGTCGTGCCCGGGCAGGAGGGGTCGTGCCCGGAAGCACTGACAGAAATCAGCAAAACGGGCCACCCGTCTTGCGTTCTATGTCTGTAAGTATGCACATGTACATGTTTTTGTGCATGTTTTGTGATGTGGGGCGCAACTCGAAATTTTCATGCTGGTGTATGTATGTATGTAACGTAATGCAATGTAATGCAATGCAACGTAATGTAATGTAGTGTAGTGTAGTGTGTAGTGTAGTGTAGCGCAGTGTAGTGTGTAGTGTAGTGTAGTGTAGTGTAGTGCAGTGCAGTGTAGTGTAGTGTAGTGTAATGTATGTATGTATGTAACGCATGTATGTATGTATGTATGCATGTATGCATGTATGCGTGTATTTATGTATGCCTGTATGCCTGCGTGTGTGCATATATGCATGTGTGTATGTAATGTATGTATGTATGTCTGTCTGTAATGTAATGTAATGCAATGTAATGTAATGTAATGTGTGCATGTGTGTATGCACGTATGTATGTATGTATGCATGTATGCATGTATGCTTGTATGTATGTATGTATGTATGTATGTATGTATGTATGTATGTATGTATGTATGTATGTATGTATGTAATGTATGTAATGTATGTAATGTATGTATGTATGTATGCATGCGTGTATGTATGCATGTATGAATGTATGTATGTATGTAATGTATGTAATGTATGTATGTATGTAACGCACTGCAATGTAAGGTAAGGCATGTATGTATGAATGTATGTATGTATGTATGTATGTGATGTATGCATGCATGCATGCATGCATGCGTGCATGCGTGCATGCATGTATGTATGTATGTATGTATGTAATGCATGTACGTATGTGTGTACGTATGTACTGTATGTATGTATGTATGTATGCATGTATATATGTATTTTTGTATGTATGGATGTATGTATGTATGTATGTAATGTATGTATGTGTGTAATGTAATGTAGTGTAATGTACTGTAACGTAATGTAATGTAATGTATGTATGCATGTATGTAATGTATGTCTGTATGTATGTATGTATGTATGTATGTCTGTATGTCTGTACTTATGTATGTGTGTATGTAATGTACGTATGTATGTATGACTGCATGTAATGTGTGTGTATGTATGTATGTATGTATGTATGTATGTATGTAATGTATGTATGTATCTATGTATGTATGTATGGAATGTATGCATGCATGCATGCGTGCGTGCGTGCGTGCATGCATGTATGTAGTTATGTATGTATGTATGTAATGCATGTACGTATGTATGTATGTATGTATGTAATGTATGTATCTTTGTATGTATGCATGTATATTTGTATGTATGTATGTATGTACGTATGTAATGTATGTATGTATGTAATGTAATGTAACGTAACGTAATGTAATGTAATGTAATGTATGTATGTGTGTAATGTATGTATGCAATGTATGTATGGAATTAATGTAATTAATGTATGTATGTATGTACGTACGTATGTACGTATGTATTAAAGTAATGTAATTTAATGTAATGTAATGTAATGGAATGAAATGGAATGGAATGGTATGTAATGTATGTATGTTTGGAATGGTATGGAATGGGGGGGGGTACCGTATGTATGTAATGTATGTTTGTATGTTTGTATGTTTGTATGTTTGTATGCATGTATGCATGTATGCATGTATGTATGTATGTATGTATGCATGTATGTATGTAATGTATGTATGCAGGTAGGTAGGTAGGTATGTATGTATGTATGCATGCATGCATGCGTGCATGCATGTATGCATGTATGTATGTATGTATGTATATGGATGTATTACTGTATGCATGTGTGTATGTATGTATTTATGTATGTATGTATGTGTGTATGAAAAGTATCATCGTAGCATCCGCATCTCCGACAACGGTGATGATGACGAGGATGACTATGAGGAAGATGATAGTGATTCACAAGTATCATCGCAACATCCTCTGCATCTCTAGCAGTGCGATCATCGTAGCATCCCTTGCATTGCAAGTGGTGTCTATCGTCCCTTTTGATTTCTATATAAGAAGTAAAGACAGGATGATGATGATGACGATGATGATGATGATGATGATAACGGTGATGATGATGGTGATGATGATTACTTTGAGGAAGATTATGAAAAGTATCATCGTAGCATCGCTGCAAGGATGAGGATGATGACGATGCTAGCGGTGATGATGATGAGGATGACACGATGATGATGATGATGAGGATGACTAGCCGCGTCATCACAAGTATAATCGCAGCATCCTCAGCATCACCAGCAGTCATGAGGGTAATGATGCCCACACATCTTGTGAATCCCAAATCGGATGATAATCATCATCTCAAATCGGGCGATGACAATTATCATGACGCATCCCGATGCTGAGCATGAGGATGATGATGATGAGAGCGGTGAGGATGATGATGACATCGTAGCATCCGCTGCATCTCCAACGATGACGATGATAAGTATTATCGTAGCATCCCCTGCATCTCCAACAGTGGATGATGATGACGATGATAATGATGACAACGGTGATGATGATGACGATGATGGTGATGATGACAAGGAGGAAGATGATGAAAAGTATCATCGTAGCATCCGCTGCATCTCCAACGAGGACGATGACAAGCATCATCGTAGCATCCCCTGCGTCTCCAACACTGGATGATGATGACGATGATGATGATGACAACGGTGATGATGATGACGATGAGGACTGTGAGGAAGATGATGGCGATCGTCCGCGTCATCACAACTATCGTCGCGACATCCTCTGCGTCTCCAGCGGTGCCTTGAGCACTATCATCGTAGCACCCCTTGAATCGCCAATGGAGCCGAGCGCCACGCCTTGGCCTGATGATGATGATGATGATGATGACGATGAGAAGGAGGATGACGACGATGATGATGATGATGAGGATGACACCCTTCCCATGCGCCTCGCCCTTGCAGACAAGGGGTCAGCGGATTTCATGCTCCCTGGCCCATATGGTGCCCAGGTCCAATCTCATTCGCCCAAAGCGGATCGACCGTTCCAACAACCAGTGAGTTGCGGTGGTGCATCAAGGGAATGGACACGTGTACTATCCAGAACGCCCGAAGGTTTGTAATCGTGGCTGTGTTGATATATATGTTCACACCTGATCAGTTCTGTCTCGGAGGGTGGGTTCATTTCTCATTTGCCGTCTTCAATCCGGTGCTCTGCAGGGCAAAGTTGATGAATGGGCAGAGTTCCCAGTTCCCGTGAAGGGAACAGGCCTCTTGGTCTGCATGCAGCCTGCGTGTTGCAGGGGAACACACTTGGAACCCTGGTCTGGAGTATTTGACCTTGTTCTAAGGGTCCACCTTTGCCATATGATGCCTCCCACTAAATGATAAAGATTTGTCAAATTGAAAATTCAGTGGGGTCCACCCGCGGCAAACACAACTGGTCAAAATGCCAAGGCAAACAA
This sequence comes from Effrenium voratum, assembly GCA_963377175.1. NCBI lineage: Eukaryota > Dinophyceae > Suessiales > Symbiodiniaceae > Effrenium > Effrenium voratum. The sequence goes on along the minus strand of CAUJNA010003773.1, from coordinate 398,403 downwards.
CTCTGCTATCTTTCGAGGCAAGTTTAGGCATTTGATTCTGCAAACCGAAGCTGCAAGGCGTGACAAATGAATTGTGACATTTGAGTTTGCGTCAGTGTCAGAGCGGCCTTTCCAATGACTCAAATATTGTATATGATGCTCATTCTGTTTACATCTTGGAGTCCGTTTGCTTGAAGACCTCACTGTTGCAGACCACCTCCGATCACTACTTCAGACATTTGCAAGCAGCTGTCTTACACATAGGGAGGCGCTGACTTTGGCCTTGGAACAGGATTTCGCGCAAAGCCAACCCGGGCTACAGCCTCGGGCCATGGCTCGAAACTAAGGACTCTCGAGCGCTCATGAAACAGGTTCCCATGACAGCAAAGTGACTTAAACGGATTGATCCGATCTGTTGTCAGCGACACCTTTGATTTCTGGACGCCAAAGGGCTTTCAACTTGATTTGGACATGCACATCTAAGTGTGACATTGCTGCAAACGCACATAGCATGCGGGGTTCGCACTGTGGGTTTAGTTTGGTTTATCCGCTTTTTTACCACATGCTCGATGACATTGGACTTGCTACATGAAACCTCGCATATTGGGAGACATGGACGTGCCCAGTCAGACACACGATGGACATGGCGCTGAGGCAAAGGAAAAGGTGAGCCCAAGAAGGGAAAGGGAAAAGGAAAAGGCAGCGCCCTCAGCATCCGACGTCAGGTTAAGATAAGGCCGACATGAGGCGGTTCAGTGGTGTTTTCTCTCGGGGGGAGGGGGGGGCATTGTCAGGCTGGATGTGGCTAGATTGAGAAAACACTGCTTCAGTGGCATCAAGCACGCCAATGCAGTGTCCTTGGCATGTTCGGCCAAGGTGCGTCGTCCGCCCAGGAGTTGCCTCAAACCAATGCCCCAAAAAGCATGCGCCCCAAGCTGAAGCCAGACCCGCCGACCTGATGCTGACTGGCTGAGATAGCACCTGTTGCTTAATCACTTGGCCCGTTGGTTATCTTGCAGGAAGACTCCCGTCACACAATGAAGACACAGTGAGTGTTTGGGAAGTCGGGCCCAGACTATGCTGGGCTTTGAAACTGTTTTGTTCCCTTTTGTTTTTATGGACCGAGCGTTTGGGATTCAAGGGGCTATATGTGCTTGGCCACGAATTCGATTCTCTGCCGCTTTGTCCAGGAGACCTTGGAGCCCTTTGGCTGGTGGTTGAAGGCACGCGCACGATTGCAAGTGGGCTCATTCAGGTTCAGCGCACGAAAAGGGTTTCCTCAGCACTGACGTCTACCATTCCCCTTTTTCCAATGCAAATGCCAGTAAACATGCAGTCTTCCAAGGCCGACCAGGAATGAATCCAGCCTGTTCCATGGAAACTGTCACCTACAACTGCCAGTATCTTCGCTGAAAGGTCTGGGCCGGTTAGGAGACGGTTGCGTGACAGGCTGAGTTGCCGTGCTTGCTCGGCGGCTGCTCGCAGAAGGCGATTGGTTTCGACGCCTCCTGGTGGGGAAGCAAAGAGGAAGCCAACTACAACCCTGGGGCAGTTCAACTTGGGCATTTCTGGTATGCGCCTAGCGCAGTTCTAGCATATTTAGTATGGGTAGGTGTTGACATATCTCAAGCGCACTTCTACCCCAGTTAGCATAGTCCTGGCATAGCCCTAGAATGGCTCCAACAAATTTCTGGCACATGCCTGGCTCGTGTCCAGCATGTGATTGACTGTGATTGCATTTCGACTGGCGCCTTTCAAGCCCCCTCGCTTAGCTCGAACAAACATGCTGTCGTTTCTTAAAATGGACCCAGCCACAAACCGGGAGACCCCCCCAAGGCCAACGCGCACGAGAGCTGGCAAACAACCTGAAGAATATCAAAGAGAATGTTCAATTACTTTGCAAGTTTTTGCGTTTCTGCCAAAATGCCGTTAACAGTCCGCCAGATTCAGAGGAAATAGTGGTAAGGGTTCAGTTTGCATGCAATCTTTAGTCTTTAGATCCTGCGCTTCTCCTTGCAAACGGGCATGCTGGATTCATTCACAGGGTTTGCACAATGGTGGCTGAGCATTTGGGTCTGGCTCATGCTTCCCTAATCAAATCGCTGTAGAGAAAACCGCGGCTTTCGCAGCCCTGTCCAAAAAAAACCCTGTCGGTAGCGATTCGCCGTGCCAGGGGAAAGGCAAGGGTAAGCACATCTGGGATGCGCACGAACTGAAGGAGCTGCTCGAATTCTTGCTTGACCCTGACCCGCTTTCTTCAAGTGGGCAGTTGGTTGGAGCGTGCAGGGGTGGTTTGTTTGGTGTGTGTTCTTTTGCGCGGGTGGGCTGCATGCGTGTGTGTGTGTGTGTGTGTGTGTCGTGCGTCCGTGCGTGTGCGTGTGCGTGTGCGTGTGCGAGTGCGAGTGCGAGTGCGAGTGCGTGCGCGTGCGCGTGCGCGTGCGCGTGCGTGCGTGCGTGCGTGTGTGTGTGTGTGAGCCTGTGAGTCTGTGTGCAAACTTAGCATGACGTCATCTTAAATTACAGTGTGTGTTGCAATTTCTTGATAAATGGAACCACAGGTTTTGCAAACAGCAGCATGCTTGCACGCATTGAGTTGGACCAATCAGTTTGACCGCGGCTCTGCATACGTGATGGAGCGTTACGTGAATTGCTTGATGAGATATGATGAGCACTCCCGGTCATATGTTTCCTGGCTTCGGGCAGTGTAGATCTTGCAGGACAAACAGACGCAGGCGAAAGCAAAGGCGCGACTCTTGCCGGCGCCGCCCACCCACACACACAGATACACTTAGTTCTATACTATGGCGAAGCCTTGAAGTTAGGGCCCCTCTCCCCATACTGGGAGGGACGCAAAACTCAGATTTGTTGACTAGTGTAGTGTAGTGTGTAGTGTGGTGTAGTGTAGTGTAGTGTAGCCTGTAGTGTGTAGTGTAGTGTAGTGTAGTGTAATGTATGCATGTGTGTAGTGTATGTTATGTTATGTTATGTTATGTTATGTATGTATGTATGTATGTATGCATGTATGCATGTATGTATGCATGTATGCATGTATGCATGTATGCATGTATGCATGTATGCATGTATGTATGTATGTATGTATGTATGTATGTAATGTATGTATGTATGTATGTATGTATGTATGTATGTATGTATGTATGTATGTATGTATGTATGTATGTATGTATGTATGTATGTATGTATGTATGTATGTATGTATGTATGTATGTAATGTATGTATGTATGTATGTATGTATGTATGTATGTATGTATGTATGTATGTATGTATGTATGTATGTATGTATGTATGTATGTATGTATGTATGTATGTATGTATGTATGTATGTATGTATGTATGTATGTATGTATGTATGTATGTATGTATGTATGTATGTATGTATGTATGTATGTATGTATGTATGTATGT
>CAUJNA010003773.1:172500-392500 GCA_963377175.1 Effrenium voratum | reverse complement strand
GTAATGCGTGTGTGTATTAATGTATGTATGTATGTATGTATGTATGTATGTATGTATGTATGTATGTATGTATGTGTGTATGAAAAGTATCATCGTAGCATCCGCTGCATCTCCAACGGGGACGATGACAAGGATCATCGCAGCATCCCCTGCATCTCCGACAACGATGATGACGAGGATGACTATGAGGAAGATGATAGTGATCATCCGCGTCGTCACAAGTATCATCGCAACATCCTCTGCATCTCTAGCAGTGCGATCATCGTAGCATCCCTTGCATTGCAAGTGGTGTCTATCGTCCCTTTTGATTTCTATATAAGAAGTAAAGACAGGATGATGATGATGATGGTGATAACGGTGATGATGATGGTGATGATGATTACTTTGAGGAAGATTATGAAAAGTATCATCGTAGCATCGCTGCAAGGATGCGGATGATGACGATGCTAGCGGTGATGATGATGAGGATGACACGATGATGATGATGATGAGGATGACTAGCCGCGTCATCACAAGTATCATCGCAGCTCCTCAGCATCACCAGCAGTCATGAGGGTAATGATGCCCACACATCTTGTGAATCTCAAATCGGATGATAATCATCACTATGCATCCTCAGCATCACCAGCAGTCATAATGATAATCATGAATACGCATCTTCTGCATCTCAAATCGGGCGATGACAATTATCATGACGCATCCCGATGCTGAGCATGAGGAAGATGATGATGAGAGCGGTGAGGATGAGGATGATGACATCGTAGCATCCGCTGCATCTCCAACGATGACGATGATAAGTATTATCGTAGCATCCCCTGCATCTCCAACAGTGGATGATGATGACGATGATAATGATGACAACGGTGATGATGATGACGATGATGGTGATGATGACAAGGAGGAAGATGATGAAAAGTATCATCGTAGCATCCGCTGCATCTCCAACGAGGACGATGACAAGCATCATCGTAGCATCCCCTGCATCTCCAACAGTGGATGATGATGACGATGATGATGATGACAACGGTGATGATGATGACGATGAGGACTGTGAGGAAGATGATGGCGATCATCCGCGTCATCACAACTATCGTCGCGACATCCTCTGCGTCCATCCCTTGAATCGCCAATGGAGCCGAGCGCCACGCCTTGCGTGATGATGATGATGACGATGAGAAGGAGGATGACGACGATGATGATGATGATGAGGATGACACCCTTCCCATGCGCCTCGCCCTTGCAGACAAGGGTTCAGCGGATTTCATGCTCCTTGGCCCATATATGGTGCCCGGTCCAATCTCATTCGCCCAAAGCGGATCGACCGTTCCAACAACCAGTGAGTTGCGGTGGTGCATCAAGGGAATGGACACGTGTACTATCCAGAACGCCCGAAGGTTTGTAATCGTGGCTGTGTTGACATATATGTTCACACCTGATCAATTCTGTCTCGGAGGGTTCATTTCTCATTTGCCGTCTTCAATCCGGTGCTCTGCAGGGCAAAGTTGATGAATGGGCAGAGTTCCCAGTTCCCGTGAAGGGAAAAGGCCCCTTGGTCTGCATGCAGCCTGCGTGTTGCAGGGGAACACACTTGGAACCCTGGTCTGGAGTATTTGACCTTGTTCTAAGGGTCCACCTTTGCCATATGATGCCTCCCACTAATGATAAAGATTTGTCGAATTGAAAATTCAGTGGGGTCCACCCCCGCGGCAAACACAACTGGTCAAAATGCCAAGGCAAACAACTCTGCTATCTTTCGAGGCAAGTTTAGGCATTTGATTCTGCAAGCCGAAGCTGCAAGGCGTGACACATGAATTGTGACATTTGAGTTTGCGTCAGTGTCAGAGCGGCCTTTCCAATGACTCAAATATGGTATATGATGCTCATTCTGTTTACATCTTGGAGTCCGTTTGCTTGAAGACCTCACTGATGCATACCACCTCCGATCACTACTTCAGACATTTGCAAGCAGCTGTCTTACACATAGGGAGGCGCTGACTTTGGCCTTGGAACAGGATTTCGCGCAAAGCCAACCCGGGCTACAGCCTCGGGCCATGGCTCGAAACTAAGGACTTCAGGCGCTCGAGCGCTCATGAAGCATACATGAATCACCAACAGGTTCCCATGACAGCAAAGTGACTTAAACCGATTGATCCGATCTGTTGTCAGCGACACCTTTGATTTCTGGACGCCAAAGGGCTTTCAACTTGATTTGGAAATGCACATCTAAGTGTGACATTGCTGCAAACGCACATTGCATGCGGGGGTTCGCACTGTGGGTTTAGTTTGGTTTATCCGCTTTCTTACCACATGCTCGATGACATTGGAATTGCTACATGAAGCCAAAAGGACAGCGCTACATTTTAGGGGTTCTCGCATATTGGGAGACATGGACGTGCCCAGTCAGACTAGACACACGATGAACATGGCGCTGAGGCAAAGGAAAAGGTGAGCCCAAGAAGGGAAAGGGAAAAGGAAAGGGCAGCGCCCTCAGCATCCGACGTCAGGTTAAGATAAGGCCGACGTGAGGCGGTTCAGTGGGAAGGGGGGGGCTATTGTGAGGCTGGATGTGGCCCGATTGAGAAAACACTGCTTCAGTGGCATCAAGCACGCCAATGCAGTGTCCTTGGCATGTTCGGCCAAGGTGCGTCGTCCGCCCAGGACTTGCCTCAAACCAATGCCCCAAAAGGCATGCGGCCCAAGCTGAAGCCAGACCTCTTGCTGGAAACCTCCCGCCACAAAATAAAGACACAGTGAGAAGCGGAGTTGGGCCTAGACTAATGGGCTCTGAAACTGTTCTGGTTCCATCGCTTCCATGGACCGAGCGTTTGGGATTCGAGGGGTTCGATGTGCTCCAAAAAATCGATTCCCTGCTGGAGGAGCTGCTGGAGCCCTTTAACGGCCCGTGCCTGAAGGCAACGAAGGCACGATTGAGAAAACGCGCTCGAAAACGGTTTCCTCAGCACCGTCTACCATTCTCCTTGTTCAATGCAAATGCGGACGTGGTTGCTTTTCGACTGGGGTCTTTCAAGCCCCTCACTTAGCTCGAACAAACATGATGTCGTTTCTTACAATGGACCCAGACACAAAACCGAGAAACACCCCCAAAGCCAACGCGCACGAGAGATGGTAAGCAGGGGTGAGAGCGCATTGGAGTTAAGGGGGAGGGGGGGGGGGGGGTGAGGAGGAAACACACGGCAAGCAGAAAGAAGCCTGAAGAATATCGTTGTCAAAGAGAGTGTTCGATTGTTTTGCAAGTGTCTGCCAAGCCGTTAACAGTCCGCCAGATCCATAGGAAAGAATGGTAAGGGTACAGTTTGGCGTGCAATGTTTGGCTCTTAGATCCTGGGCTTCTCCTTGCCAACGGGCATGCTGGATTCATTCACAGGGTTTCCACTAAAATGATCATCCCCTAAACAAGTTTTCTTCTTCCTACGGTGGTGGCTAAGTATTTGGGTTTGGCTCATGCTTCCCTAGTCGCTGCAGAAAAACCGCGGCTTTGGCAGCCCTGTCTAAATGGAAATTGTCGTCGGTAGCCATTTCGCCGTGCCAGGGGGAAGGCAAGGGTAAGCACATCTGGGATGCGCACGAACTGAAGGAGCTGCTCGATCTCATGCTTGACCCTGACCCCCTGGTTTCTAGTGGGCAGTTGGGTGGAGCCTGCAGGATTGGGGTTTTGTTTGGTGTGTGCGCGTGTGCAAACTTATCATGATGTCATCTCAAATTGCAGTGCGTCTTGTCTTGTGTTTGAATGGAACCACAGGTTTTACAAGACGTATGTGACTACATGAGTTGGACCAACTAGTTTGACCGCGGCTCTGCATATGTGGTGGAGCGTCGCAGTGCGCGAATTGACTGATGAGATATGATGAGAACTCCCAGTCATATGTTTCCTGGCTTCGGGCAGTGTAGATCTTGAACGCGCCGGGTACAGGACAAGCAGATGCGGGCGAAAGCAAAGGCGCGACTCTTGCCGGCGCGACTGTTGCTGGCGCGCGCCCACACACACACAGACACACTTAGTTCTATTCTAAGGCGAAGCCTTGAAGTTAGGGCCCCTCTCCCCATGCTGGGACACGAAACTCAGATTTGTTGACAAGTTGCGCAAGTCGGCTTAGCAAGATTCTGGCACAGGAAAAAAGGTTAGTTTGCCATGGCCAAAGCTAGGCCACTTCAGCCATCGTTTGGCCCACTTCAAGATGTCAAAGGCTGATTGCCGGTGGCGCCATGGCTGAAGCCTCAAAGGGCCCAGCGAGTCCTTCCCGGTCCAGCCGGTCAAGGAGTCGGTCTTCCCGACATGTTTCCTCCCGGTCCCAGTCAAGCCGGTCAAGGAGTTTTTCCCAGAGCGTTTCCTCTCGGTCGAGCCGAAGATGTTCTTCGCGGTCAAGCCGCTCCAGCTCCCGCGGGGTGACCCCGGCCCGCTCCGGGACAACAAAGAGAGCGACAATATCCACACACCCGGCAGTTCCCAGCGGACCAAGACCAAGCGCAGGTATGCCTTTGCCGGAAAGCAAAGCTCAAAAACAGAAGGCAAGAAGACAAAGACAGAAGGCAATAAGACAGGAGGCAGAAAGACAGAAGGCAAAAGCATTGCCAGGCACGGCGCCTTCGGCGCCGCGACCCAGCGTTGATAAGTTTGACCTCGACAAGCTGGGGCGTTCCCACATGCAGACCGTTTCACATTTCATGTCGTGCGGGGCTTAGTTGTGCCAGGTTTGCTTCTGTCCAAGTGAGCGTACTCCTGGCTAGCTGGTTGGCTCGCTTAATGGTTAGCATTTGATCGGCTGAAACTTTGTTTTAGGATACATCAGACCATCGTTGGTTCTGAGTCGGAGAACCGTAAACCCAGGCGCATAGTGGGAGCCAGAAGTGCTCGCGGGCTGCAAGATTTAGGGATCTCCTACGGCACGGAGAAGGTTGAAGGCGGGATACAGTGTACGCTGACATGCACAGCCGCAGACAGGGGAGGAGTGTCATATTCGTGGAGCGGCAAGAAGTTCAAAGGTGAGATTCTCGACAAGAAGCGTTTGGCCCAGCATTCCGCGGCCAGCCAGTTCATCAACGACCCGGATGTTCGGGCGACTGCTGCTTATATTGAGCCATCCAGAAAGAAGCTTTTTCACGAAGAGCAGAAATTCCACTGGAAGCGCAGTGCCGTACTGAAGCGCTTGGGCTTTGGCAAAGCCAACGCCCCACACCCGATCACGGGAAAAGAAAAAAAGATGCTCGAGGGAGTTTCTGTAATACTGTAGTACGAATGACACGTTGCCCAGTCACGGTAGCTGGCTGATCTGAGCTGGCGGCATCGGCGGGCCTTTGCGCCAGCCGAAGCTCCTGAAAGTTCTTTTGAGCCAGTCTTCAACTCTGTCTCCAAGGCGAGGTTCCGGGCTCCTGCGCACGCAAGGACAAGTCATATATAACACAGAATGAAACGTGTGACCGTTATCTTTGTCATTCTTTCTCCTTGATTTTCCTTTCATTGCCGGAAAGTTTCTTGTCTTTCTGGTTTTTGTAATTAATGTTCCTTTGTTCCTTTACTTTTATTGCTTTCTGTATCTGTCTCTGTCAAAGGGAAACAAAGAAGAAGAGTCCCCAAATCTTGAGACACAACCACTGCTGGTGCACCTAGAGCCTACAAACCCTGGGGCAGTTCAACATGCGCCTAGCGCAGTTCCAGCATATGTAGTATGGGTAGTAGGTGTTGACACATATCTCAAGCGCGCTTCTACCCCAGTTACAGCATAGTCCTGGCATAGCCCTAGAATGGCTCGAACAGATTTCTGGCACCTGCCTGGCTCGTGTCTGGCATGTGATCGACAGTGGTTGCTTTTCGACTGGGGTCTTTCAAGCCCCTCACTTAGCTCGAACAAACATGATGTCGTTTCTTACAATGGACCCGACACAAAACCGGGAAACACCCCCAAGGCCAACACGCACGAGAGATGGCAAGCAGGGGTGAGAGCGCATTGGAGTTAAGGGGGAAGGGAGGGGGGAGAGAAGGAAACACACGGCAAGCAGAAGCCTGAAGAATATCAAGTCGTTAGCAGTCCGCCAGATCCAAAGGAAAGAATAGTAATGGTACAGTTTGGCACGCAATCTTTGGTCTTTAGATCCTGCGCTTCTCCTTGTAAGCGGGCATGCTGGATTCATTCACAGAGTTCCCACTAAACTGATCATCCCCCAAAAAGTTTTTCTTTTGCCATTTTTGCCTGCAATGGTGGCTGAGCATGTGGGTTTGGCGCATGCTTCCCCAATTGCCGCAGACAAAACCATAATTTCTTCAAGTGGGCAGTTGGGGGGAGCACGCAGGGGTGGGTAGTGTGTGTTCTTTGCCGCAGCGCCAGTGTGCCAGGCGAAGGGAAAGGGAAAGGGCGTGCACGCTGAGAAGAGCAAGGGGAAGGGCAAGCGCAACGAGTACAAGCCCAATGGGCAAGCCAAAGGAAAAGGCAAAGGAAAGGCGCGAGTCCGAGAATCGCAGAGAGGTGCTGTGTGCAATGCCAGAATAGAAACACGTGACGTCTCCTGCGCATTTACACCCGCAGGTTGAAGGTTCTGGTTGACACTTGCTGTTCGTGTCAGTCCCTGGTGCCTTTCAAGAAACAGACAGGCCCGACGTGTGGACAGGGCAAAGGGAGAATGTCGACAAACAAACAAACAAACAAAAGCAAACAAAAAAGCAAGCAAACAAACAAGCAGGCAGGCATGCAAACACACACAGACACACACCCACCCACCCACCCACCCACGCACGCACGCACGCGCGCGCGCCCGCCCGCCCGCCCGCCCGCCCGCCCGCACGCACGCCCGCACGCCCGCCCGCACGCACGCACGCATGCACGCACGCACGCACGCACGCACGCCATGCGCAGACGCACGCACGCGCAGACGTACGCGCAGACGTACGCGCAGACGCACGCGCAGACGCACGCGCAGACGCACGCGCAGACGCACGCGCAGACGCACGCGCAGACGCACGCGCAGACGCACGCGCAGACGCACGCGCAGACGCACGCGCAGACGCAGACGCAGACGCAGACGCAGGCGCAGGCGCAGACGGAGACGCAGACGCAGACGCAGACACAGACGCAGACGCAGACGCAGACGCAGACGCAGACACCCACAGCCACACCCACACCCACACCCACACCCACACACACCCACACACACACACCCACACACACCCACACACACACGCACCACACGCACCACACACACCACACACGCACACACACGCACACACGCAAACACCCACGCACGCACGCGCGCACGCACGCACGTGCGCACGTGCGCACGCACGCACTCACGCACACACACACACAGACACACACACACACACACCCACACCCACACCCACACACGCACACCCACACACACACACCCACACACACCCACACGCACCCACACACACACCCACACACACCCACACACACCACACCCACACACACCCACACACACCCACACACCTACACACACCCACACCCACACACACCCGAACACACCCACACACACCCACACACACACCCACACACACACCCACACACACCCACACACACCCACACACAGCCACACACACACCCACACACACCCACACGCACCAACACACACCAACACACACCCACACCCACACCCACCCACACCCACCCACACCCACCCACCCATCCACGCAACCACGCACGCACGCACGCGCGCGCGCCCACACACACACACACCACACACACACACCACACACACACACACCAACACACACACACCAACACACACACACACACACACACACACACGCACGCGCCGCACAGCACAGGCGCAGGCACAGGCACAGGCACAGGCACAGGCACAGGCACAGGCGCAGGCGCAGGCACAGGCACAGGCGCAGGCACAGGCACAGGCGCAGGCACAGGCGCAGGCACAGGCACAGGCACAGGCGCAGGCGCAGGCGCAGGCCCACGCCCACGCCCACGCCCACGCGCACGCGCACGCGCACGCGCGCGCGCACACGCGCGCACGCGCGCACGTGCACACGCGCACATGCGCACACGCGCGCGCGCACGCGCACACGCGCCCACGCGCCCACGCCCCCACGCCCCCACGCCCCCAGGCCCCCGCGCACCCACGCACCCACGCACCCACGCACTGGTCTCCAAGCGCTGCATTCATCCACATCTCTCTCCTGTCTGTGTTTGATGGATTCATATCTTCATTCCAGCAAACACACAGGAAATAGAGAGATATGGAAAGGATAACATGGGAGGGAACGGAGAGAGCGCACATCCTTCTTTCTTTTACTTTTTCATTCTCTTTCTGTTGCTAATAAAATTACGAGAAGATGCTACATCAAGGTTAGTACAGATATTTCCAAATGATACAAATAAGATATGAAAAAAGACATGATAAAGCTATTATTTTGCAAGATTTCCAAGATTCTAAAGTTTACAATAAATAATAAAAGAGAATTACAGTAATAAAAGATGAAGTGATTTACAATATGAAAATGAATTAGAAAGAGAAATAACAAAAGAAAAAGACAATAAAACAAAGCGTTCTACAGAAAATAAAAGACACATGATATGAATGAAGATTACATAATTCTAATAAAGACAGACAAGAAGCATTACATTAAAGTAAAATAATATAAAAATACCAAAAATAAAAGAAACAGAAAATAAGATAAGACAGACAAATGACATCCGTTCCCTTCGCTCCTTCCCGTCTCTTGGTCAGGTTCTAGAGTTAACGGATGAAGATTGGATGAAGAGGTAGGGAATGGTGACGAAGAAATCCCATCCCTAACCCACCTTCCTCCGCTCTCTCCCACATGCCACCTCTCTCTTCGTTCGTTTCCCTAACATACGATTCCAAGAGCTGACAGGTGGGTGAATGAGATTATGATGGTAACTACATGAGAGCGACTGAAGGTGGGCGGCTATTTCTCTTTCATATGTCCCTTCCCTTGACCGTGTTAACGAGAACACGGGAGAGAAGGAAGGGTGTCATGTCCACTCTCTTCCTCTCTTCGTTCGGGAGTGTCCATGAGAGATAGAATGCTTCTTGGATGATTTCTTCCTTGGCAGTCAATGGTCAAGAATTCTTGGTCAGGCCCCTTTACAGCTATTACAAAGTGAGATAATGGGAAATGAAGAAAGAGGAGAGAGAATGAACTTTTCTGTAATAGCGGTTCATCTCTGGCCCAATTATAAATCCTGGAAGTTGGGGATGTGACCGTGAGAAAGCACTAACCCTCAGCTGTCAACCTTTTCTTATCTGTATCTTATTGTCTTTTTATTTGTATTTCTTGTGTCATCTCTTTTACTTTTTCTTTTCTTTCATTATCTTTTTCATCGTGTAAATCATTTCATCTTTTATTACTGTAATTCTCTTTCCTATAGACACAGCATATTATCATAGATTTATTATTGGTGTTCAAGATTCTGAGATATAGACGAAGAAGGAGATCACAAACACAGTAAAACACTAAATAAAAAGACAATAAGATACAGATGGGAAAGATAAAAATAATTACATGTCAAGATACGACCATAAGATAGAAATAGAATGGTGTTATTTGGATTACTTCGCCAGGAGACGTCTATAGAGCTGATATTGGATATCTTATTATCTTTATGTCGTAATCACGTGAATGAATCTCAGAGACAAAGCACACAATAAAGACTCAGAAAATAGATGTCTCTCTCCAAGTCCTCAGATTAAAGGCTATTTCTACATGGGACAGAGGGGTGTCCCTCTCCTGTTTTTCCTGGCGGTTTCCACTTATTATAATTACAGACCACGGGTACCATCAAACAGATGGACCCATATTTGGGATATTTCGGTTTGGCCTAAAATGACCTGACGTCAGGCATGCGCATTTGGGAGGTGCACGAACTGTCCCACTCAGGTGGAGGAGATTTTAATGTGCCATTCTTTGGAAAACAAAAGTCATTTTTGACCGTGGCTCATAGGACTTGCGGATGACATGAGAGAGGACTGAACACATTTTGGGGGCATATCGCCTTTTTTTCCACAGCTTATCATTACGCTTCAAGGTTGACAAACTAGAAGTGTTCAGGAAAACAGAAGCTGACTGGGTGCAAAATAGCCCATTTTGTCATTCTCCAACAAAGAAGCCCACAGAAAATGGTTCATGATGGATCATTTTCGAGAAAATTCCCCCGCCCCTCCTGATATAGGTCTAATTTTTCTGCGTGCCGCCCAAAAGTGTGGTTCCTCGTGGTTTCCTTTTTTACAAACCACAAAAAGTGGCACCCCCAAGGTAGGTACGGCGTGCTTCAGGCGCTCTTGCGACCGGCCGCCGCGCCGCGCAAGAGGCAAAGCGCTGACAGATTGGGGTGAGGGTTTCGTCATTGTTTCCATTTACCGGTAAATGGAAACAAAGCATTCTTCCCCAAACAACAGTTTACTTTGAAGGGTTCTAAATTCATTTACGGTGACTCGCCTATTGCCAAGCCATAGCCTGGATGCCTGGCACGGTTCTCTGGGTGGACGGGTTCATTTGTCTTGCTTTGTCTCCCTTCATTTGTCTCCTGTTGTCTCCCAGCCTGGATGCCTGGCACGGTTGTCTGGGTGGACGGGTTCATTTGTCTTCCTTTGTCTCCCATCATTTGTCTCCTGTTGTTTCCCAGCCTGGATGCCTGGCTCTGTGGGTGGACGGGTTCATTTCTCTTCCTTTGTCTCCCTTCCTTTGTCTCCCGTTGTCTCTCAGCCTGGGATGCCTGTCACGGCTCTCTGGGTGGACGGGTTTCATTTGTTTCCCATTATCTCTCATGGCTTTGTCCGCGCGCGCGTGCGCTTGATCAAGGCACAGTCTTGGTGTGTTCCAGCTGACCACATCGGCGAGTTCCAAGTGAACACGTGTTTTTTGGCATGTGACCGTATGAATGTGTTCCACATGAGCACATGTTTGTGTTCCAGGTGAAAGCATGCAATTGTTCTGATAAAGCACATGTGCGACCCGGTCAACATTCTTAGTAAGGGAGCTTAGTCTACAGAGGCCGCCGTCGCAATCGCTTTGTACAGTTTTTCACACACAAAGCGCAGTCCTGCAAATACTAATGGATTGCCCGCTTCCGGAGGCGCTAGGATGGCGCTTGATTTGCGCTAGGGTCTTTGGTGATCTTGGTTTCCAAGAGTTGGCGCGTGGGTTGCTGCGACGGGCTTTGTGTGGCTTTCAAGGGTGTAATGTTGCAGTTCTTACTCAGTACTTGAGGCCAGCCCGCACGTTTACCTTCATCTTACGTGGCCTTAATTTGTCAAATCCACACGGATGGTCGCCGTGACTCCAAAAAATAAATACGGCGAAGCTGCGCTAGCCGCGCGCTAGCAAGGCTAGCGCAGTGGTCAGCTGTGACCGGTTCCCAGTTGCGCCTCAATCCAAATTTGCTTCCGCTCTCCTCGCATGCAATTACCATGGAATGCGATTTGCTGCGCAAACGGGAGACAAAACGGCTGAGGCAAGAAGGCAGGGATGGCTTGTACGGAGCGTACGGAAGAATTGGGTTGTGTATTTCCCTGCGAAAGCAAATGCTTTACTGAATCGACACGAAGAGTTGCCACAGTACGATAAAGGCAGTTTAGAGCGTTCTATCGAGCAACAGATTGCTCGATACAAGCGACACTGCGCAGCCAAGCGAGAAGGAAGTGCAATGCGCCGGAAAGCTTTTGCTCAGATGAAGCCTGTAAATGCTGGAGACGCACCCGGGACTGATAGTATTAAAGCAGTAGTAGTAGCAGCAGAAGCAGCAGCAGGCTCGAACGCTAGCAACGTGTTGCAAACTTGCTAGGTTGATCGCACACGAACACTATTTTCCTACTTGGAACGTGCAAATAAAACACAAGCGTTGTTCAAGGCAGAGCCCGATGGAATAGCGCCTCACAGCCGGCTTCGGGAACTTGACTTATGTGCCGCACAGACGTGCAGAGAAGGTAAACTCCATGTGAACACATTTTTGTTGCCCAGGTGAACGCATGTGTGCTGCGCAATTGTTTTGCACATGTTTCTCCACATGCGCACACACGTGTGTTCCATGTGTGCACATATGTGTGTTACAAGTCAGCGCAGAAGTTTGTCTGGTTAAACATGTTTGTGTGATCCAGGTCTGCACCAGTGTTGCGCGTGAACACAAATGCCTGTTCCAAGTGAGCGCATGTGTGGCTGCCAGGTGAACACAAAAGTGCGTGGCAGGTGAACAGACATGTGCTTTCCAGACATACACACATATGTGTTCCAGGTGTACGCATGTGTGTGTTCCAGGTTCCAGGAACACATGTTTGTTATCAGACGAGCACGTGTGTGTGTGGTTGTTCCGGGTTTGCAAACATGAGTGTGCTTGCGTGTACACATATGTGTGTCCCACGTGTACACAAATGTGTGTTCACATGTGCACATATGCGTGTTCCACGTGAAGTGTGCACATTTGTGTGTTCACGTGTGCACACATGTGCGTTCCAACTGGACACGTGTATGTGTTCCAGGAGAACACATGTTTGTTATCAGATGATCTCGTGTCTGCTCCGCATGCACATGTATGTGTGTTCACGTGTACGCATATGTGTGTTCCACGTGTGCTCATGTGTGCACACATGTGCGTTTCAACTGGACACGTGTTTGTGTTCCAGGAGAACACATGTATGTTATCAGATGAACGCGCGTGTGTGTGTGTGTGTGGGTCTCTCCGCGTGCACATGTATGTGTGTTCATTTGTATGTGTGTTCCACGTGTACACTTTTGTGTGCTCACATGTACACACATGTGTGTTCCATTCGACACATGTTTGTGTTTCAGGTGAGAACATGGTTTGTTAAGATGAGCGCACGTGAGTGTTCCGGGTGCGTATATATATTTGTGTGTTCACGTGTGCACATATGTGTGTCCCACGTATACACAGACGTGTGTTCACATGTGCACACTTCTGTTTCATCTAGACGTGTGTTTGTGTTCCAGGAGAACACGTGTTGTTATCAGATGAATACTTGTGTGTGTGTGTCTGTGTTTCTGCGTGCGCATAAATGTGTGTGTGTGTGTTCACGTGTGCAACACACATGTGTATGCTCCCTTGTGCACATGTGTGTGTTCACGTGCGCACATGTGTGTCTCCCACGTGTACACATATATGTTGTCACGTGCACACACATGTGTGTTCTTATCAGACATGTGTATGTGTTCCAGGTGAACACATGTTTGTTTTTAGATGAACGCTCGTGTGTGTTCCACGTGTACACACACGTGTGTTCACGTGTGCGCACATGTGTGTTCCAATTGGACACGTGTTTGTGTTCCAGGTGGGCAGATGTGTGTCTCGCGTGAAAACATTACTATGTGCTAGGTGAACATTTTTTGCATCTGACGACTTATTTGCTCTCCAGGTGTGCACATGTATGTGCTCCAGAAAACGCATGATTGTTTTCGAGGCGCGCGCATGTGTGTGTGAGCGCTTTAGGTGAGCATTTATGCTTGTTCACGCGTGCGCATGTGCAGACATGTGTGCTTTAATCGCACACGCGGTGTTTCTGGACACATATGTGTGTCCCACATGTACACACATGTGTGCTTTAGTTGCACGTGTTTTGTGTTCCAGGTGAACGCACGTGTGTTGCACGTGTACACACATGTGTGTCTGAGTTGGACACGCGTTTCATTGTGTTCCAAGTGAACACATGTGTGTTCCACGTGAACACATTAGCGTGTCGTAGGTGAACACATATGTGTATTCCAGGTGTACACATGTGTCACTGTGTGTGTGCTTTACAAGAAGCGCACGTTGGTTTTCCAGCTCAACACATGTATGCGTGTGCCGCAGGTGAATGCATATGTGTGTTCACGGGTGCACATTTGCGCGTGCCGCGTGTGTTGTTTCAGTCGTGTACATATGTGTGTTCCACATGTACAGACACACACACACACGTGTGTCTGAACTGGAAATGTGTGTGTGAACTGCCCATGTGACCGCGCGCTTGCGCAGCTACGCTTGCATTCACGCGCGCTCGCTCGCCCGCTATAGCAGACGCTTGCCCAACCTCGGTTTCTGCGCGGCGCTGAAGCGCGAAGCACGCCAGCAACACACGTGCAGCAACGCAACGCGTGCCGGGTTCACGACTGCACGCTTTGATTCATCCGTGTTGAAGCGCAGAAAGCCACAAGCTGTCGGCATGTTTGTGCTTGCCCGTTAGTCCTCAACTGTTTGGGGTCTCTGCTGGTGTAATTTTTAAATCCGGCCATTGTTGTCTCGGAGGTTTCTTTTGCTCAGTGCAAAAGTCCTAGACCCAAAAGCACTATGCGGGAACTCAATTTAGCGGCAACCAGACAGTTTGGATTTGTTGACCAGTCTCCAGATTCAAGGGTTTGGGTCAAAAAAGGGCACCCAAGATCCCTGACAAATGGAAACATGGCCTAAAACCTGCGGCCCCCTGGTGGTTTAATTTTGACCCATGCCCCCCCATTCCCCAAATAGGTTTCTTTTTGGCCCCGCTTCAAGCCATGCCCACACGCTGGGAGGCGGGAGCGGCCCGACTTCGAGCTGATCACAGCGGGCAAGATCGAGGAGGCGAAGGCGCCGAACTGGAAATTTGGAATTGCAGGTTTGTCCTCCTGTCGTCCGTGTTTGCTTGCTCGGTCGTTTTTGCGGTTGCTTGCTTGTTTGCTTGTTAGCTTGTTTGCTTGTGTGTTTGTCGCTTATGTAGTGTATTGTAATGGAATGTATTGTAGTGTATTGTACTGTAATGTAATGTTATGTAATATTACGTAATGTTATGTAATGTTATTATGTAATGTCACCTAGTGTGATGAAATGTTATGTAATGTTATGTCCTGTTATGTAATGTTATGTAATGACATGTAATGTTATGCACGTATGTATCATATTGTAACGTATTGCAATGTAGTGTGTTGCACTGTGCTGTAATGCATTGTAATGTAATGGAATGTTTTGTCAGGTTGTGTTCTGTTCTATACTGTTTTGTCTACTATGTATGTGTGTTTGGTATGTGGTGTAGTGTAATGGAATGGATTGTATGTAAGTAATGTGTGTATGTGTGTAATGGAATGTAATGAAGTGTAATGTAATGCAATGTGATGAAAAATGTAATGTGTGTATGTATGTATGTATGTATGTATGTATGTATGAAAATGTATGTATGTATGTATTGTATGTATGTAATGTAATGTATGTAATGTAATTTAATGTGATGTATGTATGTGTGTAACATATTCATGTATGTATGTATGTACCGACATGTATGTATATATGTGTATGGTATGTTATGTATGTAGTGAGTGTAATGTATGTATGTAATGTAATGTAATGTAATGCATTGTAGGTATGTGTGTATGTGTGTAATGTATGTATGTATGTATTTATGTATGAATGTATGTATGTATTCATGTATTGTGATGTGACTTAATGCAACTTAATGTAATGCATGTATGTATGTATGTGTGTAATACATGCATGTATGTGTGTATGTATGTAATGTAATGTAATGTAATGTGTTGTAATGTAATGTATGTATGTATGTAATGTAATGTATCTATCTATGTATGTATGTATGTATCCATGTTATGTCATGTTATGGTATGTTATGTTATGTTCTGTATGTAGGTATGTATGTATGTAATGTAATGTAATGTAATGCAATGCAATGTAATGTAATGTATGTATGTATGTATGTGCGTAATGTATATATGTATGTAATGTAATGTAGCGTACTGTAATGTAATGTAGTGTAATGTATGTATGTATGTATGTGTGCAATGTATGTATGTATGTATGCGAAGCAATCGTATTTGGCGACGTTGTTCCTCGCGGTTTCCGCAATAAACACGAGAAAGCCCAAAAAGCGAGAAGCCAAGAAATCCGGAAACCCGAGAAAACCGGAAAACCGAGAAAATCGGAAAACCGAGAAATCCGAGAAAACCGGAAAACCGAGAAAACTGAGAAAACCAGAAAACTACCTTGCTGGCTCTCGTGGCTTTCGCCTTTTTCTTGAAGCTTGTGCCTTTTCACCGTTCTCCCATGCTTACGTTTCGCGGTTTTTGCGGCTTCAGGGTTTTCACGATGTTCGGGTGTTGGCAGTTTTCGCGTTTTCTGGTTTTCGCGTTTTAGTGGTTTTCGCGATTTTCTTGTTTACGCGGTTTTCGCAGTTTTCGCGGTTTTCGCGGTTTCCGGGTTTTCGCGATGTTCGCAGGTGTTCGCTGCAAGTTTCCGTTGTATGCTTAATGGCCTTTTGCTTTGAGCCCCAGCGAGCATAAAAATAAGATAGGTAGATAGATAGATGGATAGATAGATGAAGTACATTGGATTAGGATAGATACATGGATAGATACATAGCACGGTAAGATAGGACAACATGGGATAAGATAGGATAAGACAGGATAAGACAGAATAACATAGGTTCAAATAAGGTAAGACAGGACAATTTATGATTAGGTAAGGGAGGCAAGATAGATAAGGTAGATAGTATAGATATGGTAGGTATGATAATCAAGGTAGATAAGGCGTATAACATATATCAGGCAGATACGATGGAACAAGATAGTGAGATAGACAGATATGATAGATAGGATAGATAGGTAGGTGTCTAGGTAGATAAAACGACAGATCGATAAATGGATGAGCGAATACGTGGATAAATTGATATGTAGATAGATACATAAACGCATAGATACATAGGATAAGGTAGAATACGCTAGGATAAGTCGGGAGAATATAGGGCAATATAGGATAAGACAGGACAAGACAGGATAAGACAGCATAAGGCAGGACATGATAGGATAAGAAGGGCTAACAGACGATGATACATATATATATACACATGGACATATATGTAGATGTATATATTGATGTGGATAGCTAGACAGAGAGATGAAGAGATGGATATATACATAGGAGAAGAGTTGCTACAACAGGCTACTATAGGGTATGTCACGGTAGGATAGGCCAACATGGGGTAAGGTAGGATAAATTAGAACACGCCGTGGTAAGATAACATATTTTAGGATAACGTACGTATAAGGAGGCTAAGACGATACTATAGAGGTAGGTAAGGTAGACAAGGTAGATACGGTAAATTGAATAGACAAGGTAGATGAGGTAGATAAGGTAGATAAGGTAGATAAGGTAGATAGGGTAGATAAGGTAGATAAGGTAGATAAGGTAGATGAGACATAAGATGCATCAGATAGAGATGCTGGAAACGATACAGAAGCTACCCGCAATGAGATAAATAGGAAAGCTAGAAAGGTAGGACAGATAGAATAGGTAGGTAGATAGATAGACAGATAGGATCAGATAGGGTGATATGAGATAAGATATAATATGATAGGGTAAGACAGGATAAGATAGGACACGAGATAATATGTTATAAAGGTGGGTAATGTAGATAGGTAGATACGATCGATGTGATACGTAAGATAGATCAGATAGATAAGGTAGAATAAGATAGATAAGATAGGTGCGATGGGATAGATGGGAAAGATAGGATAGACAGGAATGATGGGATAGGTGGGTGGGTAGGTGGGTAAGTTGGTAGATAGATCTATAGACAGATACATAGGAACAGATAAGATAAGGTAGGAACATGTAATATAAGGTAAGGAAAACATGGGATCAGATAGGATAAGAGAGGACAAGACGGGATAAGACAGGACAAGAGAGGCTCATACAGGATAAGATAGAATACGATAGGATAAGGTAGGGTACGATGGGAAAACAGGATGAGGGTAGGATAAGACAGGATAAGATTGAGAGATAGGTATCGACAAATAGATCGATTGGTGCATAGGAGAAGATAGGCGAAGACAGGGTGAGACACGGTAAGATAGGCCAACATGGGAAAGATGGAATAAGATAGGATCATACAGGACAAGCTAGGATACAATAGGAAAAGATAGGCTAAGATACCATACGACAAGATAAGACTGTATATGATAAGATAAGGTAGGTAAGATAGACGAGGTACATAATATAGATATGGTGGGTATGATAGACAAGGTAGATACGACATATATTGATGATATTTATCAGATAGATAAGATGGACGCTCTAGATAAGCTAGATACAATGAGTTAAATAGGACAGGTATGAACGGTTTTATAGATGTTCTATCTAGATAGGATAGATAGGGTAGATACGCTCAATAGATAGATAGATAGATAGATAAATAGATAGATATATAGACAAGCTGATCGATGGATAGATAGATACATAGATAGATAAGTAGATAGGTAAATAATTAAATATACTAGACAAATAAGATGGATATAAATAGGTAGATAGAGATAGATAGATATAGATAGATATAGATAGAGATAGATAGAGATAGATAGAGATAAGTATTGAGATAGAGATAGCGATACAGATAGATACATAGATAGATAGACAAATAAATAGATCAAGAGATGGTTGGAGAGAGATAGATAGAAAGATAGATAAATCGACAGACAGATAGAAAGATAGATAGATAGAGATAGATAGAGCCAGATAGAGATAGATAGATATAGATAGATATGAATATAGAGATAGAGATAGATAGCTCGATCGATAGATAGACAAATAGATCCACACATCGATAGTTGGGCAGAGATAGATAGATACATAGAGTATGGGATGAGTTTGCTGCCTTTTCAAAATTTGTCGCGTGAAACGTTTTGTGCTGTTTTCACGGTTTTCGTGTTTTTTGTGCCGTTTTCGTGGTTCTCGCGGTTTTCGCGGTTTTTGCCTTTTTCGTGGTTTTCGCGGTTTTCGCTTTTGTTTCTCCGTTTTCGCGGTTTTCGCGTTGTCGCGTTTTCGATTTCAAAATCCTCTTTGCGCACGTCACGAATATATCGCACAGTAAAGCTGTCGGGGTGGCCGTTGAGTTTTCCACTTTGCGGACTTGTATGACCCAAGTGCACGCACCGCTCTCTCGGCCACTGGGGACAGCGCCTTATGTAAAACCAGTAGAACCGCCTGGTTGTCCAGGGTCAGTTGAAGGACGTGGCCATGGTGCTGCTAAGCGTGCGAATTGGATACGTCTTTTGGGGGAGCCAAGCAAGCAGAATCAATGCGGGTCAACATTCTACAGTAACTCCCAATCACACAGCAATGCCACCAGCGATTTCCTATGTTTTCCCTTGTGTATGTATGCATGTATGTATGTATGTGTGTGTGTGTATGTATGTGTGTATGTATGTATGTATGTATGTATGTATGTATGTACGTATGTATTAATGTAGTGTAGTGTAACGTAGTGTAATGTACTGCAATGTACTGTAATGAATGAATGTATGTATGTACGTATGCTCCCCCTTCACATTGCGCGAGACTGTCGCATCGAAGACAACTTTTTACGTGCAGGGCACTTTGGGTGTGAACCCTCGATCTAGCCCAGCCTTAACTGTTACCTTAAGGACCCCTTAAGTAAACACAATTCGGGAAGCCAAACAAGCAAACAAGCAAGCGAACAGACAGCCAGACACAACATCCTGAGGCCCGCGCGGCAGCGCTCCTGCCCGCCGCCGCGCTGCGGGGTGGGGGCCGGCCGGTGGCCTGCCTGGGGGTCAGCCTCGAAGCTGTGGAGGCCTACTTTGCTTGGCAGGGCCTGGCCTCCACAGCCGGGGCTGACTCCCCGGGGCTCTGGCGGTGCGGCAGCCCTCGGGGGCGCCAGCTTTAGGCCTGCGCTCACATCGCGTCGTCCAAGCTTCCCGTGGGCCAGTGTGGCTTTGCAAAGAGGAAGGTCCCAAGAAATGTACTTCGCTTTCATTTGGCGAAGAAGGCCTGTGACCTCCCATAAGAAACTTCCAGTGCCACTCAAGTTGCACAGAGAATGCGACAGAATGCGAGTGGGAATCGTCCTGGATTTCACGCGGCCTTTTCAACATCGTTCGGACTAGCTTGGTATGTGCCTTTACACAAGCCCAATTTCTGAAGAACAACCAGCTTTCTTCAACGTTTCCTTCACTTTTTTCAAGATTAAAATTTCCAGATGTGCTAGTCATCATCACGGGTCGGCTTTTTGGAGTGACGTAAAGGAGACATGGGACCATTGCCCGCATGGAGCCAAAGCCGAGACTGGGAAAGCCACAAGCCGCGCTCAGGGGCTGCCGCACTGGCAAGAAGGTGGCCGTCGGTGCTGCCGCCGTGGGAGGCACTGTGCATGCGGGAAAAATGAAGCCCTGCCGGTGCAGGTTGACTTTTTTCCATCCACAGTGGGACTAAGATTTAGGGCTCCACTCTTCTCAGAGGCTTCCGCAACATTGCAATTGGCTTGCATGGATGTTCTGGCCATGTTGAGCGCGTGTTCCTTCAATTCACACCTGATTTCAAATGGATTCTTGATTCAAGAATTATCCGTTTATTTCAATCCTGCACCAGTTGGGCTGGATGACTTCCGTCACCAAGGATCTTTGCAATGCTTGACTGCTCGACCATGACTCGTTTCTTTCACCCTTGGAGTGAGTAGCAGTGTCTGATTTCATAAAGCCGCCGAGTGCGCCAAACAAAAACCCGTGGCGCATGCAAGTGGTGGTTCAAAAAATAGTCCATTGCTCATGTGGGAGAAAAGCATGGGACCCGAACAAGCTCCCAGCTTCCCCAGCGAGTTCGTGGGGCGCCCCGAATGCGACCGGGCGTCCCGGCGAGGGCTGGCCCTGATCGGCGCCGCCTGCGTGGCCGGGGCCTTGCTGGCAGAGGGCGACGGCCTGGAAGACCTGGGAGCGTGGGCCTCGAAGCGACGCCGGACGTTTGGGGGGCTGAGTGACGAGGCTACGCAAGGCGGGGCCCCGCTTTTCTTTTTTTGTTGGGCCCAGAGAAAAGGTTCCTTCTGTTTTTTTCTTTACCCGCGTGTGAGAGGGTTGCCTGTTCGGGGTCACAACTGGAACGAAGATGGATGTCTTGGTTACCTTTGCACACACTTCCAGACTAGTGAGCCTGACCTGTGGCAACAGTCCATGGCTATCCTTCCTTCCAAAAGCGGATCAATTGGCTTGGCAACGGCTCCCCCCTCGCCAGTCCCAAGTTTGGATCACCTGTGACCAGGTTTCAACATCGCATTTCATGCGGCAGGGGGGCATCCTGTCCTCTTGTGGTTTTGTCTTGGCGATTGGCGCGGACCAGCCCTCCTTTTGGAATTTGATTCCAAGGCCTGTACTTCGCCGGAGCATACATGGTTGAGGCTCCCGTGAAGGGCTTCTCCCTGGGAGCAGCAGCTAGAAGGTGTCACCCTCGCTCCCATCCCAAATCCGTCTCAGGCGACGCGGCAAACCCCCAGAGCCGGGCGCTACTTGGAGGAGATTCCCCTGCTCTGGTGCCTGGCCGGACCTCGACAGATGCCCGACAAGTCGCTCGGGTAAAAGGGAAATCGACTGGAGGCTTCTGTGCAACCTTCATCGGAAAGCCAAAAGGAAGCCAAACTTTTTTTAAGGCCGGGGGGGCTCCCTTGAAAAAAGCACGCACACACACATACCCAGCAGGAAATTCCATTCCTTACATCTCCGCTTTGTAGGCCCATGGCTTTTGTTAGAAGGGTCTCAGGACATTCGCATCTCAAAATTGACTACTAAAACTTAGGCTGAGCATGTGGTGTTTGGTGTGCCATTCAGCCAAGACCGGTTCTTCCCGGCGCTATGCGATCCCTACCTGAGTAACCAATGGGCAAACATAATTCCCAGCCCCGGGTATCTATAGGAGGTTCACTTCCAAGTTGACTTCGACCTGTGTGGCAGAGTCTTAAGATCCTTCGGTTTTCGGGAAAGGGGGCGCAGAATGGCGGCGCTACCAAACTGGGCACACACGAACACCAAATGACCTTTCGCGCAATTTGGTGGGATCGCGTACCATTTCCCCATGCCAGTTGGTATGAACAATTAGTGTCGGAAGCCCGTTCCATGAAAAAATCACGGGGATCTAAGAGCCAGGCGTGGATCACGCCGCGAATCGTAGCCAAGAGAGGGGAAACTCACAGGCCTCAAGACCAAACCTTGCGCTCAACAGGAGCACGGCTGGATTGAAACAGGTTGCGCTGCAGTGAACACAATGTTCCCTTTTCTTTTAGTCTTCCCGCTTGGAAGTTTGTTCAACAAAGAACGCCATCTGAAAGTCTGAAAGTGGGACAGGGCGGCCGACCTGCC
Source organism: Effrenium voratum (assembly GCA_963377175.1). NCBI lineage: Eukaryota > Dinophyceae > Suessiales > Symbiodiniaceae > Effrenium > Effrenium voratum. The sequence goes on along the minus strand of CAUJNA010003773.1, from coordinate 370,389 downwards.
GCAAGTTCGTCGAGCTCAACTTACAACGACCCCTCGGCTCGGACAACGTTGGTTGCCCTTCCAGTTCCTTGTGGTGAATAGGCCAAGCCGCCAACCGATACAAGCCTCTCGATTAGTCCGTTTATGAAGGAACCCTGGTCGATCCCAAGACCCCTCGGCCATTGGCGCGTTTTTTCATGGCTCCAGCCTGCCAGCCACAGCCACCAAACAGTCCACCAGGCGCGAGCGGAAGCAAGGAGCGAGGTCTCAAGACGTTTCGAAGCCCGAATCAAAATGGGGGAGCGGGTTCCCTTGGTTACCTACTAAAAGAGAATGGAAGCGCTGGCTATGTTTTTGTTGTTGTTGTTGTTGTTGTTGTTGTTGTTGTTGTTGTTGTTGTTGTTGTTCTTGTTCTTGTTCTTGTTCTTGTTCTTGTTCTTGTTCTTGTTCTTGTTCTTGTTCTTGTTCTTGTTCTTGTTCTTGTTCTTGTTCTTGTTCTTGTTCTTGTTCTTGTTCTTGTTCTTGTTCTTGTTCTTGTTCTTGTTCTTGTTCTTGTTCTTGTTCTTGTTCTTGTTCTTGTTCTTGTTCTTGTTCTTGTTCTTGTTCTTGTCCTTGTCCTTGTCCTTGTTCTTGTCCTTGTTCCTTGTTGTGTCCTTGTCCTTGTCCTTGTCCTTGTCCTTGTCCTTGTCCTTGTCCTTGTCCTTGTCCTTGTCCTTGTCCTTGTCCTTGTCCTTGTTCTTGTTCTTGTTCTTGTTCTTGTTCTTGTTCTTGTTCTTGTTCTTGTTCTTGTTCTTGTTCTTGTTCTTGTTCTTGTTCTTGTTCTTGTTCTTGTTCTTGTTCTCGTTCTCGTTCTGTTCTCGTTCTCGTTCTCGTTCTGTTTCGTGTTCTTGTTCTTGTTCTTGTTCTTGTTCTTGTTCTTGTTCTTGTGCTTGTTCTTGTTGTTGTTGTTGTTGTCGTTGTCGTTGTTGTTGTTGTTGTTGTTGTTGTTGTTGTTGTTGTTGTTGTTGTTGTTTGTTGTTGTTGTTGTTGTTGTTGTTGTTGTTGTTGTTGTTGTTGTTGTTGTTGTTGTTGTTGTTGTTGTTGTTGTTGTTGTTTGTCGTTGTTGTTGTTGTTGTTGTTGTTGTTGTTGTTGTTGTTGTTGTTGTTGTTGTTGTTGTTGTTGTTGTTGTTGTTGTTGTTGTTGTTGTTGTTGTTGTTGTTGTTGTTGTTGTTGTTGTTGTTGTTGTTGTTGTTGTTGTTGTTGTTGTTGTTGTTGTTGTTGTTGTTGTTGTTGTTGTTGTTGTTGTTGTTGTTGTTGTTGTTGTTGTTGTTGTTGTTGTTGTTGTTGTTGTTGTTGTTGTTGTTGTTGTTGTTGTTGTTGTTGTTGTTGTTGTTGTTGTTGTTGTTGTTGTTGTTGTTGTTGTTGTTGTGTTGTTTGTGTTGTTGTTGTTGTTGTTGTTGTTGTTGTTGTTGTTGTTGTTGTTGTTGTTGTTGTTGTTGTTGTTGTTGTTGTTGTTGTTGTTGTTGTTGTTGTTGTTGAGCTACGTTGTTGTTGAGCTACGTGAAGGTGAGCTCGCCTGAAATACAGAGGCTTATTACCCACGATGAAGGTCGACTTGCAGATCCCCCTCCTTGGTTGGGCGTATTTGGAGACCGCGTCCGTCAAAGGAACCAGCACGGACCTTGTGAGGCTCCATTGAGATACACATTGTGGGCACGGCTCTGGTTTCATCCGCTGAGTTGGTTCTAGCCATCACTTTCTATGGAGCCTGCTTCCAAAAGCATGTATGTTATCATGTCCACCCTTGAAACATCCATTTCTCCTGACAGTATTCCTGGCTTGGTATCAGTTGGGGCGGGAGACAATCATCACAAAGCCAAAGGGTGCAAAGAGTTCTCTTAGACACACTTGCAAGCAAGCTGAGCAGGACTATTGCTCCCCCGCAAGTAGTTGTCAGCGGAAACCTTTTGCGTGTGAAAGTCCAAAAAATAAAAGTTGGTGTGTCTTAATTAAAATGGGGGTCCTCGGAAAGCAAAAGGTACGGTTGAAATTCAGGGGCATCCCCAACCGCTAAACTGTTTTTAGATGTTCATGCTGGAAATCAGCGTCAATAGTTTGGAGGCGGGGTGGTTTGCTGCTTGCCCTCTACAAGAACCAGGGTTAAAGCAGGGCATATCTCTGGCGCTTCCCGACCTCTAATTCAACACCCCCCCCCCCCATAGCAAGGGAATTGAGTCCCCTACGCGCAGGTCACCCCACACATATTTTTACTAGGGGGACTTAAAAAGCTAACACAGGCCAACCACTCGCCGGCTTTCCCCCCCATCTGTTTTTGGGCAAAACCAACGCACCAGCAGACCCAATGGGGCGCCCTTTCTCCGATTTCCGCAGTCCGCACGGAGGTTCCCAGCCAAGACAGGAGGCCCGAAGCGGATGTGGGGGTTCGGGCGAATAATTCGGCGCGGCTGACTCAATTGGGGTCTCAGAACGTATTTTGGGTATTTGGGGGTGGATCAATATTCCTGCCCCCCCACCCTGCAATGAGAAAGATCATCGTTTTGGTGTTTTCCCCAATGATCATCTCATTTAAGAGACACATCCCGCAATGACTTGGACCTGGCAATGAAGGAGCATGGATCCCAAAATGGGGTCCCCAAAGAGAAGATTCCTCTAAAAACAGGTGTTTTGCGGGTTCCATGTCAACTTGCGAAGTAGTAAGTTGATGTAAACTGATGATTGGACCCTGATTTAATCAAGTTGTTGCCGCAGACGGCCACACCTGTTGTTTCGAAATCTGATGCAGGGCTTGTTTGAGGCGAGTTTCTCGTACATATATTTATTCAGTTTAGGCTGACAGGTTGACTTCGCTTTGTCTGGGTCCCCTTTTCCATCAACCCAAGAGGTGATCTTTCTTGTTTCAAGGTTCCTGGCGGAGCTTTAGGGAACTTCATGCCAGTGTTTCACCTTGGTATCAGCGGAGACATGTTTTCTGCCCCAAAAATGCAAGCAAGGAAAATCCCAGTTGCTCAGGTTGCACGTTTTTTTTCCCTCCTCTCTGTTTCGGTTGTTTTTCTGCGGGAAGCGGCATTCCTCACTCCATGAGCTGTCCCTGTGACATGCATGTCTGTTGAACAGGATGGGTGCCACGCAGTCGGCTCAAGCCTCAGGGGGCCGAGGATGAGGGAGCAAGGTTGGGGCAGTTGGGATTGCTGCGCCCTTTCAGTTGCTAGTAGATGGGGTCCGGAGTCCAGATGTCCGGTGTCCACTGAGATGTTAGCCGCACCATGCTGCACCCATCATTGGGACCCCCTCGTAATTAATCCCTAGGAAGTGGGTTCAATGTTCAATATTGATTGTGGTTTTCCCCTTGGTATTTCTTTCAACCAAGTGAAACACAATTTCCTAAGATAAGACCGTTCCGTGTTACAATAGCACACACACAATTAGAATATATGGAAGTAGGAAGTAACACAAGGAACACAAAGCGTCAACAGTAACATTGGAGGCCATTGAAGACCAAAGTTTAAATGCATTGGTCACTTCTGCTCTATACGGTCATAGCCGAGCAACAAATTGCTGACAAAATTAGGCGTTAAATCTGGAGGGCTCGCTTGATCGCGGCAAGACGTACGCGGGGCCCTCAGGAAAATCGCATGCAGCAAAGCCCGAGAGGTGGAGAAGGCCTGGATTTGTCCCATGGCAACTCCGAGGGTCTGAGACAATTCATGGCTTTTCAGTCTAGCCGTTTTCAGCTGTGTTCAAAATCAGAATCAACATCCAGTAGATCCGATCTTGTTAAACACCTGCAGAACAGTGGGGGGGAGAGTCCACCTGAGATGACAGACAAAGCAGCATACAACTTGTGAAATGAGGGCCTCTGACAAGCAACAATCTCACAATGCTCTGTGTAAAGACGGCTTAAGTCCTCATTCGCATGTTCAGCGGTTCTTTTTCCAAAGGTGGCATCGGGGCCGGGCTTGTCTCTTTTCCGAGTCTCCTTAGAAGATACATGCTCGCGAATGGCAAGACAGCTATTGAAATTCATGTGCAATTGGAAATCGGAAAAAATACACAGCATTGGTGCTTGCGGGCTGTCCATGAGAGAACGCAGGTGAAAGATCGGCTTTGTGCGAATCAGTTCGATTGCAAGGGTGGAGCACTGCGGGTGCTTGATGCTTTAGCGAATCACTTTGGCCAACACCCAAGCTCAGCACTTCAAATTGGTGCGCTTGACGCGAACCAAATTCCATTCTGGTGAAGTCCTGACGCACTGGCATGGACTTTGCGAGCTTGAGTGCTTTGTGGCGTCTTCCCAGGGAGCCCGGAGTCTGAAGGGTTTGCGGCCGTGGGAAGGCTGGGCTGATGCCACATATGGACGCCCCCCCCCCCTGGTTCAGTGTGTTCTTCTCTTGTTGCAAAATCATTTTCCCATAAAAACGCGTTGAGTTGATGCGGAGACGCTTGTGGTCGAGGTTCTTTTTGCGTCAAGTCTCTAAAAGGGGATTTATTGCTTGCCATGACCGATCCACGCCAGGGAGGAGATAGGTGCCTGGCCTGCTCCTGATCCGCAGAAGGCACCGGATGGCACAGTTGGGGGCCCAAAAAGCATAGAGACACAGCCTGTATTTTTCGTTGTTTTTGTCACCCTGAGCCGCTCTAAATGTATTGGCTCTTCTATTTGCTTCCAGCCTATGGCCTCGAAGGACCACACGAAGGCGGTGGGGCAGCCGCCCAGCCGAGGGCGGCTTGGCCAAAAGAAGACACATCGGCTTGGCCCGGGCTTGCTTTGTTTTTCATTGTCTCCTTTGGTTTTTGTTGATTCGCCTGAAATATGGCACAAAACAAGCCTGTTTGTCAAGTGATTTTGGCTCGCAAGACTTCATTGAGAGTCGCGTAATGGAGTCGTCTTTGCAACAGACGAGCGTGGGAGAGCAATTAAAGCCTTGCGAGGAACTTGCTGTAAGGTTGTGAAGTTCAGTCATCTTGTGACGATGCCCTTGCTGATGCTATGCTGGTTTTCATCGCCTTCCTTTGCAAACTCTGAATGGCCAGAGGGTGGCAAGACGGCTTGAATCGATTTGCAAGACAGGCGCATTCCGTAGACGAGGGACTTGAGTCGCCCGAAATCGCCCGAATCCTTGTGCCATCCAGGAGCGGTGCGCAGTCTGGCAGTGGCAATGCAACCTCTTTTGTGTTTTCTCTTCCAGGACTGGTTCTCTGCCCTCTCCGTGAGGGAAGCTGTCCACTTTCACTTCCATACTCGGGACCGAGTCTTGGGGCTGTGCTCTGTGAAGTCCCTTCAGATGTACTCCGGAACGCCGGATGGCTCAACCTAGCGGACCAACTTTGCACACGGTTTTTCCGGGTATTCTGGAAGCCTTCCGTGAGGTTCCTTTCTGCGCGCTGAGGTTCGAGTCCAAACCTTCGCCAGCCAATATCCCCGAGAAGCACGGCCGAGCGCTTAGGTGTGTGGCGACAGAAAGGCTGCGGTCATGTGGGGTGTGTATAACCTGCTGCACTCTTGTGCGCGCGCAGGTTTGGCTTCCTTATCTTTGGAACGATTAGTTATTTGCTTTCAGACGACGCATTTGCTGATGCCAGCAGCTGCTGAACACGGTGCCGTGCCAGAAGCATTCTCAAATTTTCCACTGAGTTCTTCCCACACAGGCCATAGTCAATGCTTTCCCATGAACCTATGGTTGTGAAGTGAGTGATGCCAATCCGACCACGTTGTCAAAGCTGATCGACCCCCCAAAGACAATTGAATTAGTGGGTCAACAGGCTCGCACTAAAGAGCCTGAACTCATGAGTTTCCAAGCTGCCCAAGGCTACGAGGACAAGGCGGTGTCAATTGCAACAGCCAGGGGCTTGCGTTGTTTGATGCAAGTCTTCACCGGTCGATGTTATTTGTGGTCGATGTTATCTGTGGCAAGATGATCCTTACAGCGTGGGAGTGTTGAAGTGGGGACTTGCTGCAAAGTGACTTGGCCATTTTTGTGTTGCCTCTCCCGATGCACATCGATGTTCCGCGAGGTGATTTGCATCATCCGTTCTGTTTTCTTTCTTTTTTTTGTGGAGCGTGGCCGTGCGCTGATTCCATTCCAATTCAGGGTCGCTTCTTTCTTCCCCCTCTACCTACTTTTCCTGCATGGATCATTCGGTATGAGCTCGCACCCGGGAGAAAATCGATCATGTTTTGATTGGTTAGAACCACCTCTATTGCGCAGGGATTTTGCGAGGTTCAGTCAAATTGACGTCTGATGGAAGCGTTGGATATTGGTTGGCCAGCTTGTCGGTTTGTCTCAAATGAGGGGAGCTCCGCCCAAATTTGGCAAACTCCTTTTGACACTTTTTTTTGGGGGCCCAAAAAACATAGAGACACAGCCTGCATTGTTTGTATTTGTCACCCTGAGCCGCTCTAAATGTATTGGCTCTTCTATTTGCTTCCAGCCTATGGCCTCGAAGGGCCACACGGAGGCGGAGCAGCCGCCCAGCCGAGGGCGGCTTGGCCAAAAGAAGACACATCGGCTTGGCCCGGGCTCGCTTTTTGTTTTTCATTGTCTCCTTTGGTTTTTGTTGGCACAACACAAGCCTGTTTGTCAAGTGATTTTGGCTCGCAAGACTTCATTGAGAGTCGCGTAATGGAGTCGTCTTTGCAACAGGCGAGCGTGGGAGAGCAATTAAAGCCTTGCGAGGAACTTGCTGTAAGGTTGTGAAGTTCAGTCATCTTGTGACGATGCCCTTGCTGATGCTATGCTGGTTTTCATCGCCTTCCTTTGCAAACTCTGAATGGCCAGAGGGTGACAAGACAGCTTGAATCGATTTGCAAGACAGGCGCATTCCATAGACGAGGGACTTGAGTCGCCCGAATCCTTGTGCCATCCAGCGGGTTCTCTGCCCTCTCCGTGAGGGAAGCTGTCCACTTTCACTTCATACTCGGGACCGAGTCTTGGGGCTGTGCTCTGTGAAGTCCCTTCACATGTACTCCGGAACGCCGGATGGCTCAACCTAGCGGACCAACTTTGCACACGGTTTTTCCGGGTATTCTGGAAGCCTTCCGTGAGGTTCCTTTCTGCGCGCTGAGGTTCGAGTCCAAACCTTCGCCAGCCAATATCCCCGAGAAGCACGGCCGAGCGCTTAGGTGGCGACAGAAAGGCTGCGGTCATGTGGGGTGTGTATAACCTGCACTCTTGTGCGCGCGCGTTTGGCTTCCTTATCTTTGGAACGATTAGTTATTTGCTTTCAGACGACGCATTTGCTGATGCCAGCAGCTGCTGAACACGGTGCCGTGCCAGAAGCATTCTCAAATTTTCCACTGAGTTCTTCCCACACAGGCCATAGTCAATGCTTTCCCATGAGCCTATGGTTGTGAAGTGAGTGATGCCAATCCGACCACGTTGTCAAAGCTGATCGACCCCCCAAAGACAATTGAATTAATGGGTCAACAGGCTCGCACTAAAGAACTCATGAGTTTCCAAGCTGCCCAAGGCTACGAGGACAAGGCGGTGTCAATTGCAACAGCCAGGGGCTTGCGTTGTTTGATGCAAGTCTTCACCGGTCGATGTTATTTGTGGTCGATGTTATTTGTGGATGATGATCTTTACAGCGTGGGAGTGTTGAAGTGGGGACTTGTTGCAAAGTGACTTGGCCATTTTTGTGTTGCCTCTCCCGATGCACATCGATGTTCCGCGAGGTGATTTGCATCATCTGTTTTTTTGTTCTTCTTCTTTTTTTGCGGAGCGTGGCCGTGCGCTGATTCCATTCCAATTCAGGGTCGCTTCTTTCTTCCCCCTCTACCTACTTTTCCTGCATGGATCATTCGGTATGAGCTCGCACCCGGGAGAAAATCGATCATGTTTTGATTGGTTAGAACCACCTCTATTGCGCAGGGTTTTTGCGAGGTTCAGTCAAATTGACGTCTGATGGAAGCGTTGGATATTGGTTGGCCGGCTTGTCGGTTTGTCTCAAATGAGGGGAGCTCCGCCCAAATTTGGCAAACTCCTTTTGACACTTTTTTTTGGGGGGGGCCAAAAAACATAGAGACACAGCCTGTATTCTTTGTTTTTGTCACCCTGAGCCGCTCTAAATGTATTGGCTCTTCTATTTGCTTCCAGCCTATGGCCTCGAAGGGCCACACGGAGGCGGAGCAGCCGCCCAGCCGAGGGCGGCTTGGCCAAAAGAAGACACATCGGCTTGGCCCGGGCTCGCTTTTTGTTTTTCATTGTCTCCTTTGGTTTTTGTTGGCACAACACAAGCCTGTTTGTCAAGTGATTTTGGCTCGCAAGACTTCATTGAGAGTCGCGTAATGGAGTCGTCTTTGCAACAGGCGAGCGTGGGAGAGCAATTAAAGCCTTGCGAGGAACTTGCTGTAAGGTTGTGAAGTTCAGTCATCTTGTGACGATGCCCTTGCTGATGCTATGCTGGTTTTCATCGCCTTCCTTTGCAAACTCTGAATGGCCAGAGGGTGACAAGACAGCTTGAATCGATTTGCAAGACAGGCGCATTCCATAGACGAGGGACTTGAGTCGCCCGAATCCTTGTGCCATCCAGCGGGTTCTCTGCCCTCTCCGTGAGGGAAGCTGTCCACTTTCACTTCCATACTCGGGACCGAGTCTTGGGGCTGTGCTCTGTGAAGTCCCTTCAGATGTACTCCGGAACGCCGGATGGCTCAACCTAGCGGACCAACTTTGCACACGGTTTTTCCGGGTATTCTGGAAGCCTTCCGTGAGGTTCCTTTCTGCGCGCTGAGGTTCGAGTCCAAACCTTCGCCAGCCAATATCCCCGAGAAGCACGGCCGAGCGCTTAGGTGGCGACAGAAAGGCTGCGGTCATGTGGGGTGTGTATAACCTGCACTCTTGTGCGCGCGCGTTTGGCTTCCTTATCTTTGGAACGATTAGTTATTTGCTTTCAGACGACCCATTTGCTGATGCCAGCAGCTGCTGAACACTGTGCCGTGCCAGAACGATTCTCAAATTTTCCACTGAGTTCTTCCCACACAGGCCATAGTCAATGCTTTCCTATGAACCTATGGTTGTGAAGTGAGTGATGCCAATCCGACCACGTTGTCAAAGCTGATCGACCCCCCCAAAGACAATTGAATTAATGGGTCAGGCTCGCACTAAAGAGCCTGAACTCATGAGTTTCCAAGCTGCCCAAGGCTACGAGGACAAGGCGGTGTCAATTGCAACAGCCAGGGGCTTGCGTTGTTTGATGCAAGTCTTCACCGGTCGATGTTATTTGTGGTCGATGTTATTTGTGGATGATGATCTTTACAGCGTGGGAGTGTTGAAGTGGGGACTTGCTGCAAAGTGACGTGTGTTCTGCCTATCTGTTTATCCAACTCATCCACGCATCTGCCACATTCAGTACCTTGTTTGTGTGTCTATCTTCATCCACCTATCCGTCGATTTGTTTATCTGGCTATTTGTATTCAATTATCTATACATCTATCATCAATTCTGTCCATCTAAGGACTTGCGTGAGCAGGTTGTTTTCAGAAAATGACACCTCCGAGCACCTGATAAGTGTGTTCAGCATTTTGTTTGGCTTTTTGAGAGTGCATGCACTGAAACTTTAGAGCCTCCGGCTCAGTCCGCCGACACTGTCCTCTCCGTTTTCTCCTTCTTCCTCTCTCGCTTGTCACCTCCTCCGTGTGTTCTGTCGTGTCTCTTCTCCATCCTCCCCATCCCCCCAAGCCTCTCTCTCCTCAATCTCCCTCTCTCTGTCTCTCTCTATCTCTCTCTCTCTATCTCTCTCTGTATCTCTCTCTCTCTCTCTCTCTCTCTCTCTCTGTTTCTCTGTCTCTTTCTGTCTCCCTGTCTCCTTCCTGTCCACGCCCCTCTACCAAAAAACAGGGTACCCTTATTCTAACCTTTCTACTGGAGGACCTAGTCTCTCTCTCTCTCTCTCTCTCTCTTTCTCGCTTTTTTTCGCTGTCTCTCGATCTCTCTCTCGATATCCAGGCACTGCCCCTTCATGACCCTGAGCTGTCTGCTTACTACTGGCTGTCCCCTTGATTTCCCCTGCATGTCCTTTTCACGTTTCCCATGATGTCCTGGTCATGTCTCTTCCATTCCTCTCAACTCACCCCTTCATGTCCCTGTCATTTTCTCGGTATGTCCGCTTCATTGTCCATGTGTGTCCCGTTCTTTCGTTGCGAGTCATTTCCCTACATCTCCCGTCGCGCCGATTGATTTCCTTGTCCTTTGTTTCCCTTTCATTCCCCCTGCACTCCCCTTGTTTTCATTTCTGTCCCTTTCATGTTCCTTTCAGTTCCCCTTTCTTTCCTGTCATGTCGGCTTCCTATTTCCTCCCCTCATTTCCTTGCACTTCCTTGCATGTCCCCTTTGCTCCCCAGTATTTCCCGCAAAAATACACGGGTTTTCCAGTGTTTTCGCAAGCGGACGTCGGCAAAAGCAGCAAAGAGCCGGCAGGGGGATTCGAGCCTGGGACCCCTGTTTTGCAAACACCGACTCCCCGAAGACTACGTTTAGTCGAACGTCATCAAATTACCGCGTGGCACGTGGCCCCCCCCCCCCGTACCCTACGTATCAGATGTTGGGCACTGAAATTTGGCTACCGGATGGCCAAACACACTTATTGACTTGCGCAGCTTAAAGCCCACGAAGCCTATGGAGCTTGCGCGGGCGTCTCTGATTGCAGGGCCGAAAATCACGCGGCGCGTCCTCCGATGTCTTGTGACTCGGGCGTCTCGCATGGCGTCTATAAAGTTGCGGAGGGTCCAGCGTCAAACAACGCGCAGAAGTTCGTATTTGAGACTAGGGTCGGGACTTTTCGGATTTGTGGGAAGCCATTTGTTGAAAGCATAAGGCTGGAATCAGATTTTTTGGTACGTTCTGACATTTTCCGAATCCGGGAGCTTGGATTCAGAAAATTTCGGAACATTCTGAAATTTCAAGATTCCGGGGAGCTGCAAAATATGTTTTGCTTCTGCCCAGGAAAATTCTGATTCAGGGAGATTCCGGGAGCTAGAGTCTTCTGATTTCAGGCAGCCAGAATCAGACAAAATCAGAAACTGGAATCCAAACAAATCGAAAAAGCTGGAGCCACAACAAAGAAAACTGAAATCAAAATCTTCAGAAGCGAGTGGAATCGGAAGTTTTCACAGATATGGAGCGGCAAGCGTACAATTTCTGAAAGGCTTGAAAGTGCTTGATGGAATCCAAAGCAATCAGATCATCCTGAAACTGTCTCAACGCGATCTGGAATCAGAGCATTTCAGAAAAGTCTGCATATTTTAATATCGGGCTGGAGTCAGACAATGCGCGGAACATTCTGGTTACCGGGAAATGTTAATATTTTTTCTGAAGTTTGAGCCCCTGAAGTTTTCTGTTTGCCGGGGGCTGGAGTCAGAAAAAGTTCAGAATTCCCTGAACATTTTCTGAATCTGAAAGATGCATTTTTCTGAATTTGACTGACTTCGGAAGCTTTCAGAACAGATACGAAGTTGAATGCGGGAGCTGGAAATAGAACATTTCAGAAGGACTGGATTTCTGAATCTGGGAGTTGGAATTCGGGAGCTGGAATCATAATTTGTCCAGAATTTTATCAAGTTTTCTGAATCCAGGAGCTGGAGTCAGAGAATTGCGCAATTTTCTAGAATTTTCTGAAATTTTCCAAAGCCGGGAGCGGTAATCAGAAAATTTAAGAAAATGCTGAAACGTTCTAAAGCCGGGAGCTGGAATCAGAAAATTTCACAAAATTCTGAACATTCCTGAATTCGGGAGCTGGAATCTGGGAGCTGGAGTCAGACAATTTCTGAAAGTCTGATTCGCAAGAGGAACGTGTCAGAAAGAAATGAATGTTCACAGATTCAGAACATGTCAGGATCTTCTGATTCCAGTCAGGAAATGTCAGAACGTTGTGAAATTGATATTAACTGAACTGTCAGAATTTCTGAGATTGTCTGATTCCAGGTCTTCAGAGAATGTTTTCAAGTTTCTGATTGCTCCCCGAATCCGGGAATCTGCAAATTGCTGAATTTTCTGAAAATATGATTCCAGCCTTCCGGAAAGAGAACACACGAATCTCCTCCAGTTTCTGACTAGACATAGTCAAAATTCTGGTAATTGTCTGATTCGAGAGAAAAACATAACTTTATGAAATGTTGGTGCTCCAGCTCCCGAATCAGACAAATCATATTTTCTGAAATGTTCTGATTCCTGCTTCCTGAAGCAGGCAAAAACATGTGTTTTTTTGAGATGCTTTGATTTCAGCCCCGCGTACTCATAATTGTCTGACCCCAGCTCCTGGATTCCAGGTTCCAGCTCCCAGGGTCAGACACTCCAGCTCACAGAAGCAGAAGAAAAGGGTATTATTTCCGATCTTTCCGCAGAAAATGTCAGAGTTGTTTGACATCGCCAAAATGTTCTGATTCCAACGCGTTCAGAAAAATCTGATTGGGTTAAGAGTTTCTGCTGCAAACCCATGCTCACCACTGAAGTAAGTGCATGTACGTCATCAGTCTGGCACACATTTTGAAATAAGTATGGACAGCCATTGCTCTTCAAGAGGGAGGCGCAGTGCACTCTTGTTGGGTCCAACAGCACAAGGGAACCAGAAAACACACTTGTTGGGTCCAAAACACCCCTCTCACGAAAGTCCTTATGTCCATCAGTCTATCGATGTACTATCGATATGTCTATCTATTCTCTTTGTTTTTTCCTTCCTTCCTTCCTTCCTTCCTTGCTTCCTTCCTTCCTTGCTTCCTTCCTTCCTTCCTTCCTCCCTTCCTTCCTTCCTTCCTTCCTTCCTTCCTTCCTTCCTTCCTTCCTTCCTTCCTTCCATGTTTCTTTCCTTTTCTTTTTCTCTTTTCGTTTTCTTTCTTTCTTTTCTTTTCTTTTTCAGGCGATTTACTGGTCTATCTTCACAGCTCGCTATCGATGTATCGATCTATTTGTCCAGTCACATTTACTTAGTTATCCAACCAATCAATCGCATCAATCAACCTGTATATCATGTTTGTCTTTGCGTCAACCAACCTGCCTGTGTATGACTTTCTGTCTATGCGTCCATGCGCCTTTCGATCTGTCTGCGAGTCGTGCTCCGAAAGTGCTGCGCCTGTCGCGAGTTTCAAGGCGCGACGGTCCAAAGTACAGCGCCTGCCGCACAATTTGAATCAGTTTGATGCAAGCGCCTCAAAGTGCTGCGCCCGTCACGCAAAGTGAGCTTGCAACGGATCCAAAGTACTGCGACTGTCACGAAATCCAACTTTGTCACGAAAGTTTGCGGCGCATGTCCGAAATTGGCACGGCGACGCTGGCGACCGCTTGCAGACGCTTGCGGATGCTTGAGGACGCAGCGACACATCTGGCGAACACATGCTGAACGCCAGACCTCTTTCTATGACGGGCAGCCTTCTGACACGCGTTCGGGACAAGTTTGTTCCAGAGTCCCAACAAAATGTAAGTCTGGGAAAACTAATGTTTAGATTAGACAAATATTCAATTAGGCCCCCCTACCGTCCGCAGCTTCAGCCGTAAGGGTTTTCTGAGAACCACAAATTTCGAGACCCACATGTTCCACACCCCAACTACAAGTCAGGTCTAACGGCACACTTGAAACATATATGAAAAAGAAGAACACCGCGATAATGATGATGATCCTGATGATGCAAATCATCACCCAACATCAGTGATGCTGAGAATCATCGCTATGCATCCGCAGCATCGCCAGCAGTCATGATGATAATCGCCACTTTGCACCCCCTGCGTGTCAAGTCGGATCATGATGGTGATGATGATGATGATCCTGATGATATCAACACTACGCACCCCCAGCATCACCAGCACTTACCGTGACGACATCCTGATGATGATCATCACTACGCATCCCTCGCATGAGCAGTTATCATAACAGTCATGACTACGCGTCACCTGCGTTCCAAGTCGGTGTGGATGCTGCGAACCATCACAACATCAGTGGCGATGATAATCACCATTAAGACAAGGACGAAAACGAACCCTTCCCACGCGCCTCCGCTTTACCTTTAGAGAAAGGGGTCGGCGGATAATAACACAAACCATTGGAGCATTATAGAAGCAAAACAATGAACGCGAAGAGTCAACAAAAACATTGGAGGCCGCTGAGGACCAACGACCACGACTTCCCTTTTGTACATGTTTAAACCCATCATTTTGGTTCCAATGAGCTTGATGACCAGGCGCCGGCAACTGGCGCGGTGTCCAAAACACAGAGTCCCGTTCAGTCAAAGCCGCCAAAAGAGCTCATCGAGAAACATCCTCTTTCCAACCGACTCCGGGGGGGGGGGTCCTGTCAGATCGTACTTGCCTGACCCTGAACAAAACCCATTGTTTTTTGCCTCCTTTGGCCAGAGCCAACCACGTTGGTCGACCCAAAAGTCGACGGGTGCGGGCGCGACCGCTGCGAGACGCGCTCATCAGGCCGCGGCGGTGGCGGCGCCAGCGCCGAAACCACCACCGCCGGCTGCCGACGTGCCCAGCGTGACGACGCCGCAAAAACCGGTGACTGACATGTGAACGTTCTTCCATCTTGAGCTTCCATGAACCAATTTCAGTCACCAACTGACTGATAGGTTTTTCTTTTCGAACATTGTTCTTTTTCACCTCTTCAACCTTCAAGGCGAGGCGATGAGTTCGCACTTAGAGATGAGTCTAAGTTCCCCCCCTCAAGAGCCTCAAGGATGTCCTCACTTTCCCTTGGAGGGTCTTCACAAACAGGGCGTTGCCTGGATCCACTACTCTAGGGGTGGCAAGATCAATCCTCATCGGGTGGGGCGTAGGTGTTCTGCTCTACTCTTGACTTGAGGATGACGGCTTCGGATATTCGCTTGCCTCAATGACTTTAGCAGTGCTTGGACTTACATTCAAATTGCGCTTAGGAGTCTCAGACCTAATTGTCTATTCTGACCTCTGAAGACCTGTCGCAAATCTGGCGCGTCGGGCCTATTTGAGTCAAGCATAGATCCTTTTGACTGAGAGTCGCGTCTCTTTGGGAGCTAAGTCATTACGGACTCCAACTTTGATTGTGTCGAGTGTGGCCACCTGAGCGTCCGCCAGAGGACAAGGTTTTCTGGCCCACACAAAGGCTCGCGACAATGAGCTGGGGGCACATGTGAATGCGATTGGTACCCCCTCGCAATTGGTTGGTATTGAAACTTTAGAGCCTCCGGCTCAGTCCGCCGACATTGTCCTCTCCCTTTTCTCCTTCTGCCTCTCTCCCTTGTCTCCCTTGTGTGTTCTGTCGTCCTCTCTCCCTCCCTCTTGCTCCCCATCCTCCCCATCCCCCAATGTAATGTAATGTAATGTAATGTAATGTAACTGTAACGTGTAATGTATGTATGTATGTATATGTATGTAATGTAATGTAATGTAATGTAATGTAATGTAATGTAATGTAATGTAATGTAATGTAATGTAATGTAATGTAATGTAATGTAATGTATGTAATGTATGTATGTATGTATGTATGTATGTATGTATGTATGTATGTATGTATGTATGTATGTATGTATGTATGTATGTATGTATGTATGTATGTATGTATGTATGTATGTATGTATGTATGTATGTATGTATGTATGTATGTATGTATGTATGTATGTATGTATGTATGTATGTATGTATGTATGTATGTATGTATGTATGTATGTATGTATGTATGTATGTGTATGTATATGTATGTATGTATGTATGTATGTATGTATGTATGTATGTATGTATGTATGTATGTATGTATGTATGTATGTATGTATGTATGTATGTATGTGTATGTATGTATGTATGTATGTATGTATGTATGTATGTATGTATGTATGTATGTATGTATGTATGTATGTATGTATGTATGTATGTATGTATGTATGTATGTATGTATGTATGTATGTATGTATGTAATGTATGTAATGTATGTAATGTAGGTAGGTAGGTAATGTAGGTAGGTAGGTAATGTAGGTATGTATGTAGGTATGTATGTATGTATGTATGTATGTATGTATGTATGTATGTATGTAATGTATGTAATGTATGTATGTATGTAGGTATGTATGTATGTATGTATGTATGTATGTAATGTAATGTAATGTACTGTAATGTAATGGAATGGAATGGAATGTAATGTATGTATGTATGTATGTAGGTAGGTAGGTAGGTATGTATGTATGTATATATGTATGTATGTACTGTCTGTGTGCATGTATGTATGTAATGTATGTATGTATGTATGTAATGTAATGTAATGTAATGTAATGTAATGTATGTATGCATGTATGTATGTAAGTATGTATGTATGTATGTATGTAGGTAATTTAATGTATGTATGTATGTATGTCTGTATGTATGTATGTATGTACGAATGTATGTATGTATGTATGTATGTATGTATGTATGTATCCGCAGCATATGCATCCTATGCATCCGCAGCATCGCCAGCAGTCATGATGATAATCGCCACTTTGCACCCCCTGCGTGTCAAGTCGGATCATGATGGTGATGATGATGATGGTCCTGATGATATCAACACTACGCACCCCCAGCATCACCAGCACTTACCGTGACGACATCCTGATGATGATCATCACTAGGCATCCCTCGCATGAGCAGTTATCATAACAGTCATGACTACGCGTCACCTGCGTTCCAAGTCGGTGTGGATGCTGCGAACCATCACAACATCAGTGGCGATGATAATCACCATTAAGACAAGGACGAAAACCAACCCTTCCCACGCGCCTCCGCTTTACCTTTAGAGAAAGGGGTCGGCGGATAATAACACAAACCATTGGAGCATTATAGAAGCAAAACAATGAACGCGAAGAGTCAACAAAAACATTGGAGGCCGCTGAGGACCAACGACCACGACTTCCCTTTTGTACATGTTTAAACCCATCATTTTGGTTCCAATGAGCTTGATGACCAGGCGCCGGCAACTGGCGCGGTGTCCAAAACACAGAGTCCCGTTCAGTCAAAGCCGCCAAAAGAGCTCATCGAGAAACATCCTCTTTCCAACCGACTCCGGGGGGGGGGGTCCTGTCAGATCGTACTTGCCTGACCCTGAACAAAACCAATTGTTTTTTGCCTCCTTTGGCCAGAGCCAACCACGTTGGTCGACCCAAAAGTCGACGGGTGCGGGCGCGACCGCTGCGAGACGCGCTCATCAGGCCGCGGCGGTGGCGGCGCCAGCGCCGAAACCACCACCGCCGGCTGCCGACGTGCCCAGCGTGACGACACCGCAAAAACCGGTGACTGACATGTGAACGTTCTTCCATCTTGAGCTTCCATGAACCAATTTCAGTCACCAACTGACTGATTGGTTTTTCTTTTCGAACATTGTCCTGTTTCACCTCTTCAACCTTCAAGGCGAGGCGATGAATTCGCACTTAGAGATGAGTCTACGTTCCCCCCCTCAAGAGCCTCAAGGATGTCCTCACTTTCCCTTGGAGGGTCTTCACAAACAGGGCGTTGCCTGGATCCACTACTCTAGGGGTGGCAAGATCAATCCTCATCGGGTGTGGGACAAGGTTTTCTGGCCCACACAAAGGCTCGCGACTTGTAATGAGCTGGGGGCACATGTGAATGCGATTGGTACCCCCTCGCAATTGGTTGGTATTGAAACATCATTTCCTCAGATAAGACAGTTCTGTGTTCACACAAGCCATTGCATTTATATAGAAGCAAAACAATGAACACGAAGAGCCTACAATAACATTGGAGGCCATTGAAGACCAACAACCGCGACTTCCTTAAGTTTAAACTCTCGTATATTTTGGGTTGAGCTGGGTAGACTGTCTTCCTACAAGCCTTCCCCTCTGCCTGAGGTTCGCTTCTTTGGCGCTGCGCGGCCCCCCAGGTTTGGCTCGGAGCGGTTTCTACTTGGGGTTGCGAAATAACCCCGCGCTAAAGAAGTATGAAGGGACGTGCCCCTGAATGGTTCTGGCTTAAAGATCCTGCAAAGCGATAGGAGTAAAACATAACGAGGCGTAAGTCACGACTTTCAAGCTGCAGCTGCGGAAGTTGTGAGTTTTGAGCTGAAGCTGCAGAAGTGTACTTAGCGTGCTAGACTTGTGCTACAAAATTGCGATTTCCGAGCTGGAGCTGCGGAAGTGTGTGTCGCATACTAGAGATGTACTACAAAGTTGCGACTCACAAGCTGGAGCTGCGGATTTGTACTTCGCGTACGGAGCTGCGGAAGTGTATTTCGCACACGTGCTGCTTTGTGAGCACGACGTGTTTGCGCTTCTTCCCTTGGCTCTTTCCTCAGCTTGGAGCGGCGTCCCCTCAGCTTTCCTCATCATCACAGCGCTGTTTAAGTCAACGAACCATATTCCCACCCACGGCCTGTGGATGGCGTTCCAAGCAGTGTCAACAAAAACATGAGACAAGGATACCTTGCGACCAAGTTCGCCTTCAACCCGCTGGAGACAACGCGATGTCCTCTCCCGCGCCACACGCCCGCGAATGGTTTGTCGCGCGTTCATTCTTTCGTCATCGCGTCTGTGCGCAAAACTAAATTCAATTAGTGTCCGTAACGCGGACGTTCAGAAAAAAAGTCTTCGCCTTGCTCGAAGCGGGAGCTGTTTGCGTCTCTCCTTACACGCCAAGCTCGGCCTGGTTTTCTATTGCGGACCAGGAATAAAAACAGAGGATGTATATAGAGAGGACCTGGGACTCCTTGGTTGCAACCTCAGAGGGTTCTTTTCAGAAAGGTGTCTCCAAGAAGAGACGGGTCTTTCCAAAAAATGTGCTTCCAGAGGGGCCTTTCGATCCCAAAACTCTTTCGACACTTTCCAGAAAGGCCTTCCAGACCACAAGGGCCTTGCGAAGAGGTGTCCGAAGGAGTCTGCCCTCAATCTATTTCCACAAAAAAGGTCTTCAGACAGACTTTTCCGCAAGGGTTTCTTTAAAGAATTTCTTCAAAGGCGTTTCTTCAAAGTGTTTCTTCTAAGGGTGTCTTCAAAGGGTTGCCTTAAAGTGTTTCTTGAAAGGGTTGCCTTCCCCCCCCCATGTTTCAAAACTCCAGCAATCAGACTTTGGCTTTGGCGTTTCCGAGTCTTTTGGCAAAGCAGCCGGATGTCTCGTGCGTTTGAGGCCATGGACGTCCGCCCGCCGCAAAGCAAGGGCACGTCGACGGCGTGGCGGTGAAGGAGTGGAGCGGGCTAGGTGCAACCCCCTTCAACCCAAAAAAGGCAAGGCCAAAGTTCCTGGTATGCGTCAAACATTGCATGTTCCTTGCATCCCCCACCAAAAGTGGGCACATAACCAAATGCGTCGGCGCATTGCAAATATTCCTTTGCGCTCAGCTGGGGGCCTTCACTTGTCCTAATTTCCTGAATCTCGTGAATCCACAGTGCAATTCGCGCGGGTTGCAGACCTTTCGCGTGCCAGCTGGACAAAGGGTCCCCATCAAACTCATACCAAGGCTCACCCCGTTTGCCTCCGTGTCCCACTGGTTTGGTTTCCCATCGCGCGAAAACTGTTAGGAGGTCCATGCTGTTTGCTGGGCGTCTAGCGCCGGTGTCCCAGAAACCAAAGCGGTGCAGAACATGGCGCTCACTGAAAGAGTTGCGTCGACAGCATCGATCCTTTGTGCCAAGGGGTGCCGACTCAGTGAAATGCCGATTGTATGGACGCCATGAACAAATCCACAGCCAAGCCAGAATTATTTGTTTTTTCTGACTGGCCCGTGTGAGGAGTTTTGAGGGAACTCCATAGCGCAACCCCCCTCCCAAAAAAGGTCAAGATCTGAAAGCCAAAAAAGGTTCCCCCCACAAAGGCACGCCCATGGCACACGTACCAGGGGTTCTCCTTCAGAGAGCCTGAGGCTGGGCCAGAAAGCAGTGGATCACTCGCCGGTGACTGCCGCGCTGTGGCCATAGGGACGCAGATTTTAGTCTTGGGTCCCATTTACCAGGTGCCATTTTGGTACACTTGTTTGAGCTTTCGGTACACGTGTTGGAGCCACAGCCAAATGGGATCCCAGCAGGTTCGCCAAATTTGCGCGCGCCCTGGCACGATCACCGCAACCATCCACCAGGGGACAGTGCGCTCAGGCAGCGTTGAACACCTCCAGTTGCAGTTCTAGTAATCAACTCTTAGGTGGGTTTGCTTCAAAAACAAAGAAACCTCGAAATGGGTGTTGTTCTTTCGGCATCCCTGGTCAACAACACCAACAACCCCAAAATCGCGAAAGGAGACACCCGATTTCTGGCAGGCGAGACGGATGTAGATCATCGCTGGCAGCGCCATAGCTACGCGCTTCACATGGGTCAGGCAATCACCGATTTCCACTGCGCAAGAATAAAAGCGGCCAGTGGCAAAATATCCCATTGAACCCAACATGGGTGTTGGGCGGGATGTACAGCCACTTTAAGGCTTGGAAGTTCAAGGTGCATTCCGCTATACATGCACTTAGGCTAGATTGGTTTTAATAACACTATGCCCCAGGATTGCATGAGACGAGCCAGGATGGATTGCAGCCCCCACCTTGGGAACATGGGCTCAAGCTAATACCGGGGGTCACAAAACTAAGAACACACAGGCAAAAACACATTGACATGTAGCTGCGCTTGCGCGAGATGCCAGATCTGACATTTGCATTCATCGACGTGCCAAACTGCATGTGTTCGACTTGGGCAAACTTAGGCCGCGAGTTTTGTTTGCTGCATGTTCGCCTGGTTTGCCTGAGCCCGGGCAAAGCGCGTTGGCCATGGCGCGGCCGCCGCCATTGGCCGAGTGAGGGGGTGGCACGCAAGTTCCTTCATGTTCGCTTCACTCCAGGGCGAGGTGAAATTCAGAAGAGGTTGGCTCACAATGAGAAAGAGCTGGGGTTAGCTAGGTCGTGTTTCCATCCAACTGGATAAACATGGGCGCCGCTTTTTTGAGCCAAAGCCTTTTCCCTTTTTTTTAAGAAAAAAGGGGAACACCTCACAAGTGGCCAGTGGATATTTCTCCCCACCTATATAAGTGATGTCCACCAAAGGGTCCCCCATCAAAATTCACATTTCCGTTTCAACTCGCCAGGCAGCCAGAGCGGTTATCGCACCCGTGGAGCGGGCCGGGGCCTTGGAGTGCCACGAAGCTGGGCTAGTGGGGTGCAAATGAATGATGCTTAGCCACGCGCCAATGGCACCCAGGCCCCACTTTTTGCAGAGCACGCAAACATGTGAGTTTCAGAAGGATTTGCAATTGGTGCTGTCAGTTGTCCGTGTTGATTTCGAGGGGGAAGATCGACATGAGCACGGCTGACCAAGGCCACGATCATCCATCAGATCAACAGTAGAGCCGCGCAGCCGGCCTTGTTGCCTTCGCGCTGCATGCGCAAGAGATTGCACATGTCTGCATTTCAATCAGGGTTAACCAATCGGATTTGAAGTTTCATTAGGGACCCCTTGGTGTACAGTATTTCGGCGGGGATTCATGTCCACCCACTGTTGAGGAGGTTCCAGCTCGTAAAAATTGACGGCCATTCATAGAAAACCGGGGGCAAAGCCACATTCCTAGGTGCCACAGAGACCGAGCGATGCAGATAGCAAAGCCAGTTTCATGGGTCAAAAGGCACAGGCAGAGAAAGGATGGGTTTGGTTCCTTTGGCAGGTTCCCTGCTTTGCTGAGCAGGGCTGAAAAGATTTGCAACCATTTGAAACATGTGGCTTTTTCAAGACCAACATAAGGGGAAACCACCATTGACAAGGCAATGTTCAGGTGTATAATGTAAGGATCTCTGTTGAGTGCAAAAGGAAGCCCTTGCCATTTTGGGTGACCCGTATTTGGACACAAACCCAAGTACCTCTGTAGAAGGATGGACTTCATCTTAATGAGCGAGCCCGGTTTGTCGGCCGTAATCTCTTGTCAGGTGGATGAGAACCGAAGCCCGGACCTTTTCCAACAGGTTGCCTGGCAGTTCTCCCGGATTTACCATGAAACAATCATGTTTTTTCGGAGACGTGGCAGGATGCTCACCGAGAGTGCGAATCAGTTGACCCACCAATTGGTGTTTGTCGTGGCAATGAGGCCTGGTGCGCGCGACAACGGTCTGGAGAACCAGCCCTGCCCTGTCGGTCTGGCCCACAGACAACTGAGGATTGCGGCATGTGCCCGCGTTTCTGGTCATGGGATGACAAAAGTGCCCGCGCATGACCATGGGCAACTTTTCCGATGAAGCATCAAATCTTTTCAGTGGTATTCAAGCAACGGTGTTATCCCATGAGGTCCTTTTGATCGACCCAGATGTGTCTTACCAACCCTTCCCTCCAAAAGTGGTCTGAATCCCCACAAAAAGGGATCCCCCCCCTATCATCCCATGTCCTTCTGATCAAACCAACCCTATCAGAGCAGAAAAAACGGCAAACCCCCACACGTGGCTGGCGGTGGCCGGTCTCGGAGAAAACGGTGACCGACCGTAGGCGGGGCATTTCGCCTCTGGCGTCCTGGCGGCTGCTGCGCTGCGCGCACTCCTCGGGTTTGAGGGAGGGAGGAGCTTGTGAGGCTACCCCCAAAAATGGCCCACCAAAAGCCCTTGTTGGGGACCCACACCATTTTTTGGGCCCATTTGTTAGAAAGAATGACGCACTCCCTGACGAGTTGGCTCCGACATGCTTACCTTTTTCTGCTTGCGTTGGGGGTGTTGTACGGACGTGTGTGTTTCTTCTTTGAAGGGAAGTTTCGGAGTGGCACAAAAACCCGCCTGGCGGGTAGGACTCGATTTTGCAAACACGGACCCACTTCGGATGGGCGTTTTCCTCTTCTTGACCTGGCTTCATTATGGGATGAGCCTTCTCTAGATTGAGCAGCAACCCAACTGAGTCAAAAGCTTTGATCAAGGACTGGAGACTCGCAGCCTTGCGAATAGCATGCAGCCATAGCCGGATTCCGTGTTTGTGTTCGACTATTCGCAACCTAGCTTCTACAGCCTTGATTTTCGGGTGTGAAGATGAGAGAGTTGTGTGCGCAGAGTTGTCATTGGCGCTTGTGCTTTGAGGTCGTGCTCGACGGCAAGGCGAGAACTACGCTCATGGATTTGGGCTTGGGGTGGCAGGCGAAGGTCTGTTGAGGGTTGGCGCCAACATGTTTGTGTACCTGGCACGACTTGCAGGCATTTCGGATGCCTCGAACATGAAACCTTGTATTTCCAAAGCAACCAAGGAGATCAGGATGCTGTTTTGAATACCAAGGTGTAACTTAGTCTCAATATCTATTTAAGCCTTGTCCGCTATCTCAAGCGTGAGTATGCTGGCCAAAATGCCTGGTTCCGTGGGTGCGAGGAACCTTTGGCATCTTGGCCAGTTTGGGCATTGGCGTTCTTTTGTGCTTGATGCTGTCGTGCCTGAGTGCGTTTCGGCAGTGAGTTTCAATATCGAACCCCCAACATGGGGTGGTGGAAACGAATCCCCACCTACATGATGTCCACCAAAGGGGCCCCATTAAACTTCATATTTGGTTTGCTTTGCTTTTTATGCCGCTGTCACCTCATCTAAGGCTCGGCATCGCGGTCGTGCTGCGCTGTGTCGCCGGCGCTGCCAACTTTCATGTGGGCACCAGCCCTAGGATATCCAACTGGATATGTGTCGACATGTTTTTTGGTGTGTGGGGTTCCTGTCCAAATGGGCGGACTCATGCGGACCCCCCCAAATTTGGGTGTTCTTTTGGTCTCCCTTCAATCCGAGCTGAAACGGGTACCCAAGAGACAGCCACGTCAAGTGAGGCGTCGGCATCGCTGATGTCACCGGGCCAGCTGCAGCCACTTGGATCGAAGTGGTCCAGTGCAGTGACGGAGTCTTTGAATCCGGCTTGGGGCATGATATGTCTCGAAATAGGAGATGGACCCCTAAAAGTGGTTGACCCGCTGTGTTTTCGTGGTCTGACAGTGTTGGGATGTCGCAGGGTTGGGCGCGGGCCAATCTGGCGTAATTGAATTCGCGTTTCTGGCAGCTCCAGAAAATTATGTATACGGACATGCTACGGGCACACTAAACCTCGAGTTTCTGCGGGGAGGATTGTGCATCCCGTTGCTTGGTTAAGGAGGTTGTGATGATGGGATATGCCGAGCAAGACCAGCGTGTGACCGGCATCCACATGCGTATCTTGCCTGCAGCCTTACAATCTTTCCAACCATCTGGTCGCCGCGAGAAGGGTGCATTTGCGATTTGTAGCACTCAAAGACCGGATTTCCCGGGTCTTTGCCCTTCAGAGTGCCTAAATCAGCATATTTCAGCATCTCCGCCCTTCGCTTGAGAGGCCACAGCCTTAGAGCAAGCTGATCAAACGAAACGCCTCGTTGCAATTGATGAACCCGTGTTTTCCTACTGCTTCTGGTTGCCATCCCGGCTACCTACTATAGTGGTAACTGCAAGCGCTGGGCTACATTGCCTCATTCTTAGGTTTGCATGCCCGCGCGTTCATTTTCGTGGAGCCGGATACCGACAAGCCTCCTGGATTGCATAGTGACAGCCACGGATGGAGTTGTTAAGCCAATAGGCTAAGCATGGATGAGTTTATTGTTCAAAGCGCTGAAAGAGAATTCTATCCACTGATCGTCAAATCGTGCAGGAGGTGATTGCGTGATTGTTTGAGCGGGTTCATTGAATCACTTCCATTTGCGTAAGACTGTTTTTCTCCCCTTGTTGGTTTTAAAGGGCAAGCATCTTTCAGTGTTTGTTAGTTATTTTCCCTTGTTGGTTTTAAAGAGAAATCTATCGCTGCCGAACATATGTTTCATGTTTTTTTCCAGGCGACATGACTTGCCTCATGCTACTGCGGGCGACCAAGTGTTTTTTTCCAGCCAATGAAAACTATGGCAAGAGAGTCAGTTGTATGCAAATGAGTTGTTGCGTAATTTGTTTGCAACTTGTAATGCCATTTGTAACTTTGCAAAGATGTTTGCAGTTGTACCTTGCAACTTTTATATCTATTTGTTATTTGCAAGCTCTCAAGTCATTTTCCAGTTTGCAACTTGCCTTGCTCAAGCTGCGTTTAGACTTCAAGTGTTGTGAGTCGTCCTTGCTGTGCCGTGCCATGGAAGACGTAGTGGCAGCCATGGCACAGGACAAGGTATGCAAGCGAGGCAGCGATGGCGGCCAGTCCAATACATCCACGGCTGAGTCAAGCACAGTGGTTGTTGGCAAGGCCACGAGCACGGAAAGTGAGACTCAAGCCTATGACAGGTGGAGGATGGTTCACAATATAATGGTAGATTACATTTCAGAGATGAAGTTGCAACACCCCGACCTGTGCCGATCTGTACCAGCATATCGTATCCTGGCACGCTTGGGCAATGTGCTGAGAGGGAGCCGTGTCGGTGACACTTGTTGTGCTTATAGCACACCCACATGCCGGATTCGCAGGTTTGTGTCCCACAGCTGGCATGCAGCAGCGTGGTTGAAGATCTTGAGTTTGCTATTGTTCTACAACCTCAAAGCAGCTGCCATCGCCAGTCAGGCAGCAGCATTTTTGATGATGGTGCTTTTCAGCTTGGGCAAGTTGCCCGGTTTCGTGAAGGTCGTGCGATATGACCCAGAGCCTCTGTTTCTGGCTCCCTGGAGCTCATCTACCGGGATCCTGGTGTTTCTGGCGGTCCTGGTTTTCCGGCGGCCTAAGGAGCAGGTGTTCCTGGACCGCCTGTGCATTGATCAGCGCGACCCCGCGGCCAAGGCACAGGGTGTCGTGAGTCTTGGCGGCGTGCTGAAGAACTCTGAGGAGCTGTTGGTCATTTGGGACCGCAGCTACTGCGAGAGATTGTGGTGCAACTTCGAATTGGCCGCGTTTCTCAAGGCTCACGAGGATGAAGAGACAGTAAAGGTGCGGGTCCAGCCCATATCGCTGGCAATCTTGTGCATCACGTGCTTTGGATTCAATGTCGCACTATGTTTTGGCTCCATCACTTTTCCACAAACTGGCTCTCTGTCATTCGTGATTGCCATGTTGGGTGTCTGCATCTACGGATGGATGGCTGGAACTGCCGTGATGCATCATGGCGAAAACGTAGAGACAATGCAAGGCCAGTTGCAGAGTTTCAGTGCTGCGGACACCAAGTGCTACTGCTGCTCAAAGGGTCACCATGCCCTAGATGGTTCACCCACGCCATGTGACCGCGAAATTCTCCTGCAATGCATCCAGCTTTGGTTCGGCTCCATTGCGGAATTCGAAATGTCAATGAAAGATCATGTGAGAGGTTCTTTGGCGCATCATTTGGGCGGGATGTGTTATCCCTACGGCTGGATGATAGCTTCACATCTTCCAGCCTTTTGGTTGCAAATGGATTTTGCCGCTGGCGAGTGGAACAAAGATAAAGTTGTGTCTGGATTGGGGTACTTTCTCACCGGTGTATACGGCCTCTTTGTGGTCTGCCCCTTGTGGATTTCATCGATTTATCTTTGCGTTCGATGGTCGTCCGGCTGTCATCCAGTGCTGCGCAAGCTCTTCGCAACGGCTTTTGCTGCGGGCTTGGCACTTGCCATTCAGATCAGCTTGATTGTTTTCGTGGACATGTACCCAGATACTCCGATCCTGGGAATTGCTCTTTGGGCAGGCGTTCTTCTTGTGCCCAGCCTGGTGCTTTGGTGGCGTGCTGCTTGCAAGCGATTGGCGACCCAAGTTATTGGATGCTGCAGAGTTGTTTGATTGTTATGCATCTCCCTTGCATGAGACGTACACTTCCACGAGGTGTATGTATATGACCCTCCACGAGGTGTATATATCACCCTTCTACGACGTGTATATAGATGACTCCGTTCCGCGGGAGCCCGCCCTGGTGTTGTGCAGTGGTCCGAATCCCGCAATCCTACACTTGCACGAATATTTTTTTGAATGACATCACCCCACTTGGTGTTTTGGGAGGTTCAGAACTTCCAGTCCTTGAATTCCCATATTCCCAGCTTAGCTGGGAAGTCTGGGTTGGTTTTGTGCACAGTTGCGGACATCGCGCAACCCGACTTTTTGCAGCGCGCGCGCACAAGTACACTCTATCTTTCCTGGCTGTGGCCGAACGCATGGGGCCTCTTGGGAGTCCGGAAAAGGTGAAGGAGTGTCTGTTTCCCCATCACAGATTCACCGATTTCTGTTTGTCTCAAGGGCCGATCCGTTGCTTTCAACCGACCCCTTTCCAAGGCGACCAGAGTCAAGATCGTCTTCTGGTCGCCAAATCGGGGTGCGGGGACCTTGCTGAAGCGACCCGAGATCCGGCGATCCGAGGCGCCTGGCCTTCGTGGCGGTAGACACCTGGGCGGCCACCGAATCTTTGATCCAGGGACTGGAGAGGAGGTTGCTGGCAGAGCTGCCAGGCCTCTACAGCAGGCGGCCTCCAGGGAAGGTGGGTGAGTCTCAAAATGGGTGTGGCTCAAGATGAACGACTTTGGGAAGAGCGCAGGTATGCGCAGGTTTTATTTGGTCTTTGCCAAGGTGCCATTTAAGGATATTGCAAGCACAACATCCTCACTTCAGACCGTTAAGCTCATATCAGCGCACGAGCTGTGGACTAATTTCCAGTTTGCGCACGGCCGCATTGCTGTCACATTCCTTCTGGGCATGTGTGAATGTAGGGGACCCTAGAGTTGTCCTTTCAAGCGTAAACAAGCACCCTCACAAAGACACCTTCCCTTCTCAGAATGTGTACCCCCCTGTTGAGTGGCATTTATTGGGAAGCCAAAAGGACGCCAGCTGTGCTAGCCGGATTCCCGTGAACCGCATCTGAAGTTGCCCCCTGTTTCGAGACATGTACTGGCGCCGTGACCCGGAAGGCACAATGTCATGATCGGGCCGAGCCACACCCACATGGGCCCCGCCGGCACAAGCCCGTGGCTCGATCAGAACAGGTTTGGGCGCGGCAGCTTTTGAGGGACCCCCTTTCTTGGTTGGTTTGGAAGGGAAGCCAAAAGGAAAAGAAAGGGGAAAACCAACATTTTGGGAGTGCCCCAAAAAAGAGACACCCACTTGAACCTGACCTAATGACAAAAGCGCAGAGGCTGGTGGAACTTCCCAAGGTTGGCGGACCGCGTGCCGAGGTATTATTTGTATCAGGTTTCCTCCTTTGGCTACGTGAAGCAGTCTACCCAGGCTGGGATGAATGAGTGCTCAGACAAGCCCAATGGCACCTGGCTCTTGAACATCACGCGCAGCGCGTCCAGCCATTGGGCAGGCTTTGGTCGACGGGATGACGGAGGCTGTGAAGATGGCGCACGGCAAGATCCGCCCGGCCAAGGTGCGGCTTGGTTGTCATGCCATGTGGCTTACGGCCCAGACAAAAAACGCATCCGTCAGGATGCGAGCAATACAGCAATGCAGATCTGCATCATTAGCCATGATTTCACGGTTACAGTAGTTTGGTGTCATGAGTCATGAGTGTCTGCGTCATCGACCAGTTTGGCGTCTGGCAAGTCCATATGGCTTCGAAGGCAGCGCCGCACGTTTGTGCGTGCCATTTGATGGCCTTGGAGCAATGCAGCTGCCACGAAGGTGCTTTTTGACCGCGGGCCTGTGGACAACAGCACCGTCCCGGGCTGCCCCATGCCGATCCTTCGCTGTAACTTAAAGGGAAACCAAAGGGGAAACCGCCTGCGTTGTTGGGGAGGAGGTCCCACAACACACGGCAAGGACACCACTCCAGTATCATCTTCAGCATCATATTTGGAGGAATCTTTTTTGGGGACCCCAACAAATTGTCGTTTGATTTTGGTTCCCTTTAAAACCACAAAAACAACAGGTACCCTCGAATAAACACCCATATTCAGCTCTACCACTAGTTTCATGACCATGATCACCGTCGTCATCGTCATCGTCGTCATCACTTTGACAGGGTTGCAGACCAAGAGTTGCTTCCATGGAGATTGCGGCCTTGCACTTGTTGGACTGGTTTCAGTCCGTTGTTGGTTGGATCTGACAGCCAGGCGCGCCTGACATGGACTTGATGAGAATTTTGAATGATGTCTCAGAACAGGGGACACCGTTGCAATGTGTGGCTAAACGTCTCAGGTTTTCCTTATGCTTCTTTTGATGGCAGGCTTGATCATCAGCACGGACGGCAACGACGGGCTGGCTGTGGGTTAAGCCAAGGAAACACGTTTCAATCAGGCACTGCAAGAGCTGGGTGTGTCTTTCTTTGGGTAGCCCATTTTCTGGTTTTAAAGGGAAACCAAAAATACACACCAATTTGTGTTCTTCTGGGGGAGAATCCGATTCTGGTTTTAAAGGGAAACCAAAAATAAGCACCAATTTGCGTTCCAAAAAACAGTTCTTTTTGCTGGGAGGGTCCGATTCCCAACAAACCACCCACCCGCATCTGACCCCTGCCGCGCACTGAACACATATGGGTGTGGCTCAAAATCAAACGGGAGGGGCAAACCGCAGGTTTTGGTCCATGTTTTCACTTATCAGGGCAACCCATTTTGGAATTCCGGTTTGTTGAGCCACAGCCATCCGAGGAATTGCGCCTCAAGGAACAGGAGCCCCACGTCCTATCTTCACAACCCGCCAGAGGAGCGCGCCAAGTACGACAGCGACGTAGCCGCCCGGCGCCGGCCGACCGAATGACCGACGCGCGATGACCGCCCCGGTTGGGTCCACCCCTTGCAAGTGGCAATGGGGGTGCTGGGATTCCCGGGAGGTTCTTTCACTGCATTTTTTGGGAAGGTGGGCACAAGGGCGTATACTGTCGACCCGGATTCATAAATTCGTCCTAAAGCGGGGAGGTCCTGGCTATATTCATGAATCCCCACCAAACCAGGAACCCTATTCCAAAACGTGGGCTACTAAGGTTCCAATACGGGTTGAGGGTGGAGATGACATGTCACCATGGATACAGGCGTGGGAATCCTTGGTGTGTTTTGAAGGGAAACAAACTGGACCAATCGTTTTCAGCGTTTCACGATACAAGCTCATGTACCATTTGTATTCTTGTTGCCCCATTCCTCTTGCTATTCTTGCCCTTTCCCCCCCCCCGCTTCCGCGTGTCTGCTTGGAGTTTGGCCAACCTTGCGAAAGAAGCGACCTGGCGACCTGGCAACAGTGCCCCTTCCAAGGAGGCCTTTGCAAACTCTGGTGGGACGCCAACAGCTTCTCAAAGGAAAGAATCCGTGCGCAGTCTTGCGCAAGGTCTGGCCAGGAATGTCCACTGAACAGTGCCATTTTTTTTAGATGAGACCTGGGGACGTTGCAGACATTGTTGCCAGACCCAAAGATTATTTTTTTTGGGGGGGGGCTGGGATAAACAGGATCAAAAGGAAACCATTGCCATTTTGGGGGTTCCATATCCCAATTTTGAGACAACCCCAGATCTGATCGCTCAGGAGAGGTACATGACTCTCCTCAAAATTCTGGACGCGAAGACGAAGCAGCCCATGGGCGTACTAAACTGGTTTTCTGTACATGCGACCAGCATGAAGAGCTTCAGCGGCCTGATTTCAGGCCCGGCATTTACTTTCCCCCAAACTAACATGGAAGCTCCGACTCCTTTGGAAGACTTGGTTCCATTTACAGACGCCTTCTGGGAGCTTCCATGTTAGTCTGAGGGAGTGTATCAGGTTTTCAGGAAGGAGATGTGGCTGTGGTTGTCAAAACCGTTTTGGGATCTCATTTTGGAAATGGTAGGTGAATTCACCACCCAATTTAGAACCTATTTTAGTGGGGATTGGGATGTTGACTGGGTACGGGATTTTGACCCCATGGCCATGTTGGCATGAAACATGGAAGTCAAAAACTCGATTTGTCATCACATTGCTCTTCAGAGTGCTTCAGACCTGCTGTGCAACGCTTTGCGAGGGCTGGGCAAAGCTTGACGGGGTCAGTTTTGGTTTGGAGACGGAGTGAGCAATCTTCGGCAATCCTTTGTGTTTCACTCATGAATCGCTTCCCTCAAGAGTATAGACGGGGTGCTTTGAGGGAAGTTGGAGGATGCATCGCCAGGGGACAACAAAGGCTACGCGCAGTACGCCTTTGAGCGCGCCGCTCGGCGAGTGGCGTTTTCAGGCCTCGAGGTGCCATTCCCGGGGAGATCCATGCTACGCGCACGGGCAGTTTCGGATCTGAGGCGCACATGTGCAAGTTGATTCAATGGCGGCAAGCACTTGGCCAAACGAAGCCTGGGGTTGATCAACATTCCTGGCCGAAAATGACCACCGGAAGCTTTTCCCATCAAGTGGTGAGAGCCGTTTTTGTGGTGGTTTCCCTACTGGTCATCCCATGTAAGGAACCTTTTGACAAACCCCCAAATGCTAGCAAACCTCTCCACAAGGGATAATTTTGCGCCGCCTTGCCGCAAACCGCAGCTTCTGGAGTTCGCATCCGAGGCTATCAATGGCCCCAGCGAAGTGTCGCCTGCGGGCCAGGGGCCGTTTGTGGCCGCCTTCGCCACCGGCGCTGCTGGGGACGTGTCGCCCAATGTCCACGGAAGTTGGTGCGAGGACTCAAACGGGTTCGGCGTGGGCTGTTTCCACAAACATGATGGAGTTAGATCCGTTTGCCATCCGGGCTGCATTCAGAGTTGATTAGATTCAACCATTCGAAATGCCAATCCATGGTCATGATTTTAGCAGATGTTGGTCGGCGTTTCGAGAGCAACTGGGCACTTGAACATCTACGAGAGGCTTCCGAATGCTGCGACGTTTGAGGAGACTGGTGTGTCTTGCGAAACTGCGCAATCAGCGCCTCGGCTAAAAATAATTGAGGCTTCGGATGGGCCAAATCCGAGCCTTTTGGAGCATTCGAATCGAGTGGTATCGCAGCCCTGCGCACCGACCGCGAAATTGCGAAGTTTGGTTGGGGTGGGGGGTGCCTGCCATTTCACTTGGCGTCAGTGTTTCTGCAAAGAACTCATGGGTAATATCGAAATTCGAGTCAGAACGGAACAAAATTTGGCAAGCAAACCGCCCATCTCTCCTCGCCCTTTTCCCCGCGCGTTCTCGGAGCTTGCGGAGCTTCTTTTTTTTAAACCCTAAACCCTAAGCCCTAAAGACTAAAGACTAAAAGCTAAACCCCAAGCTCCGCGAGGTTTGCTACTCCGACATCCTCCGCTCATCCTCCGGGGGGCCGCGACATCCTCCGCTCCACGCGGGTCATCGGGGAGAGGCAGTACCTGGCTGCCAGGCCGGGGCGCCCCTTCTTGGCTTGAGGGAATTTCAGAAAGACGGGGAATTTCCCTTTGGTTCCCTTTAAAGAACACCATCAAACAAGGTAGCCCCAGAAAAAAAAATGAAACACCCCATTCGAAAAGGACATCCGGTGAAAAAGGCCCCGCGTGAGGGTCCCTGGTTTCACTTTGGTTCCCTGCAACAACAAAAACAGAAAAAAAGGTGGCCTTAAAGCAGACACACGGCCCCACCCATTTCAAAAAAGACATTTACAATGTGTGAAAAGGCCCTTGAAACACATGTTGCTCACTTGGCGATTCTCGTGAGGGTGACTTGTGCTGGCCATGTGCTCTGTGCATTGCCTACATTCATAAAGCATTGGCCGATCCAGCGTGGATAGTTGTTTCAGACGATGGCAGGCACATCTTTGATGGGGCCAAGCGCAGCGTCGGACATGGCGTTGACTACCGCACGCGCTACGTAGACCTTACCCACTACGGCTTCAGATACGAGGCCACAACATCAGCCATTTTCGGATAGATGTGGACGATGTTGCTTTTCTACAGGTCAGTTTTGCATGAATCACTGCCTTCGATCAGAAGCAAGTACACATGGCTGCCCTTGCTCCAGCCCAGTATTTGTTTTTGTAATTTGCTGGGCGTTGGTACCAGTCAGATCTGCTCTGCTGGACGACTCATGTTTGCGTTGGGAGGTGAATTTGTCCAGAAGCGCACCCTCTGACATATCCGGATCATAGCCGCGGAAGCCATGGACGCTGCCTTTTCTGGATGGGTGCGTCTGTTTGTAGGGGGACCGCCCCAAATGGATTTCGGTTTTCCTTGTGGGGTACAAGAGGACACACCCGATATCCCGCTTGAGTCGCAGGATGGCACACCTGGCCGCACCTGTCCACCTGCAATGGGAACTTCTTTTGCAGCGGGCACTACGGACGGGCCCAGCAACGTGGACGACTTTGGCCAGAGCCATGTCATAGTGATGGTGCGAAGGGTTTACTGGTTTGGTATACCCAGATTACCAGATTGCTTGACTTGGGCTAGGCACTTCCAAACAGTGATAGGCCGGAGAAAGGACAAATTTGAGTGCCCAACCTCGAAAGGGCCTGGTCTTGTGAGTCTGTAAGGCCTATGTTGGGTTTCTGAAACTTGAGAAGCCCAGATATTGCTTTCTTTTTGGTTTCCCTAGAACACCATCCAAAAAGGGGTCCCCATTTCTTGATGGAATTTTAAGGGGGCTATGTACAAGTGCTGGTAGTTGAGGAACATGACGCCCACCAACGGCTTCCTGCGCTTCATGGGCCACTTGTTGACACTTCCGCCCGAGGAGGCCAAAAGGCGACTCGGAGCGGTTGAGGGCAAAACGCCCCCGGTCTGTGTTTCTTTGTTTCAGTCGGTACCCTGGGTGAGTGTCCTTTTTTTGGGTGTGTCTTTTTTGGAGGCACCTCTTGGTTGTTTTTTGTTTGTTTTCTTTTCTTGTATTTCATGAGAGTGTACGCTCGTGATCTTTTTTGCGCTCTTCGAAGGGCCAAACGCGCCCCCAAGTCTCAACTCTGGAACCAGCGGCGTTTGCCGATGTGTGCCATGTGGGCCAACCAGTGCTACTGTGGATGGACGAAATCCTGCACCACCTGAGAAACCCGGGCATCCTGATTCCGTTGTAAATACCAACCAGCAGGTGGTTTCCTATGGTTTCTTAGGTGGTGCGAAATGAATTTCGTCCAACCAATACCAGGCTTCCTGGCTGAAGGTCTCTCGGCCCTTGCCCTTGTTGCGAGGTGCCACTGGCCCAAGGACATCTTGCTCTACACCGGCAGTGCCTTGGTGCCAAACTGAACTTGCGGATGGATGCGAGTTATGGGGCGTGCAGGTTGTTTGCCTTTGCCTTGGTTTTTCTGGGTGGGTGGGTGGGGGGGTGGGTGGCTGGGTGGGGGGGCAGTGGGAATCTCCAACTTGCACGGAGTCGCGGGCTTGAAGAGTTGTCGCTCAGCTTGAGAGAGGAATGTGGTGCTCGTCTTTTCTCGGGACTTGGACCCCCAACATGGATGTCGGTGTTCCTTTTGGGTTCCTTCATAACTCAGCAAAAGGAAACGGATTCCGAGCCTCAAACACAGAGCGAAAGAGTGACACTGACTCCAAGGTAACGACTTCAACTCAGGGGTGGTTGATTCCCCCAAAATGGAAATCCCCAAGTCTCCCCCAGGTTAGTCCAAACAAACGGACCGCAGTTTCATGTTTTTGGATTCGAGGCATGAAGGCGCCCTACGATTACATGCCTTCGAAAATGGCCTTCCAGCTCCTGCGGATCGGCGATCTGGTCATCGCCGGCGTGCCAGGAGTACGAAGCCAGTCGCTTGTGGTTTCCGCTGAACGCAGCTGGGTTTGGGCCTCGCTTTTTTGCCAAGACGGGCGGTTTGCACTATAGTTTCCCTCCAAAACCATCACCAAAAGGAGTACACCAACAAAAATAACAACCATTAATCAGGTCGCATGGTTGCCGGCCGGGTAACTCAACCCAAGCGTTATTTGGTTTTGACAAGCATGACATCCGCGCTGGAGAAACTCGCCTTCCACCAGACGATTTTTGCAATTGAGTGACCATCAAAACCCGGGTAGATGAAGGTTAGTAAGGCCATAAATAGCCGCGGCCGCCTTCTTCATTCTTTACATGGTAATGTTTTCATTGTGACTCAATTGTGTTCAGCGGGGCACACCAACTTCCCGGTGGCAAGCTACGCCGCCTGAAGGTGTTGTGGTTCTATGCCCCAAATAGAATCAACAAGCAGCAACGAGCAGCTGTCAAGAGCCGCATGAGTGAAGCGTGCAGATCGATCCGTCGCAGGAGAGTTCACAACGATGGCAGGACGACGAACGGCTGAGGTGATCAAGAAAGCGTTTGTCAACAAAGGCCCACAAGGGCGTTGCCCTGTGTGCTCAACCGATGTAAATGCCATGATCGCATTTGGTTGTGTCCTTTGTGGAAGATACCCTTTTTTGAAGGTTTGGAGGTTTGAATGGGAAACCAAAAGGACAACAAAGATCCACGTTTGGAGTCCCCTACGACAAGACGCGCCCATTTGCAGCCCAAAGAGACAGCTTCCAAAGCATTTGCTTGGCCCTGGAGGCGTCTTATCGCCCGAAGGGCGCGTGGTGGTCAACAACGTTGCCAGCGGATATGTGGCTGCCTCAAACGTTGCACCAGCGCTGTTTTCTTGACATTTGTTGGTTGGTTGGTTGGTTGGTTGCTTGCTTGCTTGCTTGGTCGCTTGGTTGCTTGCTTGCTTGCTTGCTTGCTTGCTTGCTTGCTTGGTTGGTTGGTTGGTTGGTTGGTTGTTTGGTTGCTCGGTTGCTCGGTTGCTCGGTTGCTCGGTTGCTCGGTTGCTCGGTTGCGCGGTTGCTCGGTTGCTCGGTTGGTTGGTGAATGGTTGCACTTTGGAAATCTTGACATCCTCTTGATGTCAAGCCTTTTTCCTCAATACGGGCAATCGGCGTAACTTCTGCGCCAAAGTTGAGCCTTTGCGACCCAAGTCGCTGGGAGCCTCTCGTTCCCTGCTGCGATTGGCAGAAAATGAGAAATGGTATGACCCCCAAAAACCCTCCAAGTGGTGGTTTCCCCTATTCGGGAATCCCTGCTTTGACCTTCATAAACCATCCAACTGGTGGTTTCCTTTATTCGGGACTCCCCAGGATCATTCCCACCCCTCCCCCTATCGCGGCGATCGCAAGGCGTTCTTTGAGCCGAGGCTGGCTACGTCGCCACCTTCGAAGAGTACCAGCACCAGCGCTACGAGGGCGCCAGCACCGCCTACGGGCCCCACACCCACGGAGCCATGACCAACATCCTGCGGGAGATGGCCGAGGAGAGGCAAAATCATCCAAGAATCATCCAAGAAGTGAGGCCATGAATTTCAAGAGTTGGAACCACCTCAAAAGTGAGTGGACATGAATCCCCAAGGGGTCCCTTGAAAATTCGTACGGGATGCTAAGGGACGGGATGTCAACTGGGGACGATCTGAATCCTTGACCTGTGGCTTTCTGCGTGCGACACATGGTCCTCATTTGTGCTGAGGCAAATCATTGCTCACAGCTTTGGCTTGATTCGAAAGGACAGCAATGGTGACAAGGGGCTACACTTTGCATGCTTGAGGGTGGGAGGACAAGTTCCATGCAAGAGTCATCATCATTTTTTCCAAGACCTCTCCGTGTGATTTGGCCAGAGCATTCCTCTCTTATCAAGGATAGCAGCATGCACTGTGGAAAAGAAAACAACGTGAGCAGCACGTGACCAACGTGTGGCCGGGAATCAAGGAATGCGTTGAAAGTTTCGCAAGGACAAGTGTTGGACGAACAGTTGTCCTGGGTGTACGGGCTCTTGCAGCTGGGCAAAGCTTGGGAATGTTTCCAAGAATCTTTTGGGTTGCCTGATGGTCCGAATGTTTTTTCATCCAGGAAGGCCAAAAAGATCATGTTTTTTGGTTGGCTTCCCTCATTTTCAGAATCTCCTCATTTCCATAGGAGATGGCCGAGGGCAAGGTGTACCGCTGGCCCGGGGCTGTGCCGCGCATCCCCACTGAGCAGCAGCTTTGGGAGGGGCAGACGCCCGGCGAAAGAAGACCAAACAAAAAAGACACCAACCCGGGCGGCGGTTCGGTGCCCGGAACTCGGACATCAACCCCACCAGCACTAGAAGGGGGGCACTAGAAGTGTGTGTTTTTGGCGGGAGAAGAGTGTGCGTGGCTTTGCAAATGCTTCCACTTCTCAAGAGATTTCGAGCTGGACGACTCTGTGCTCAAGGCTTGTCACTTCGTTTCAGCTTGGAAGGTTTTTGTTGTTTACATCTCAGTTTGGCGCCCTTTGATCAGTTCGTTTCAGAGAAGCTGCAACACTAGCATCCTCACGTCGTGTCTACTGGGCTGGTCAGACCAATCAGTTGGTCGCAATTCTGAAGGGATCAGGCACATGAAATTTGCCATGAGTCATCAATTGGCCCGTTCAACCTAGAGGGAATCTGATTTGAATGTCAGTCAGTTGAAACAATGCTGGCAGACTGTTCAGAACAATGTGCTTGCTTGCTTGATAAGTGACAACTTATATTTGCCGAGAAGGGGTCAACCAGTATGCCCTGATTTTCTTGCTTTGCAAGCAGCTTGATCTGTCTATTTGCCCGCTACTTGTCGTGCAATCGCTGCGTTGGAGAGCACAGATTGGTTGGCAGGGGGCATACATGGGCGAGTAAGGAGTGATGTGGTCGCTGATGATCCGCCCATAGGCGGGTTGGTCGGGATGCGCATGCACTCCTTTCCCAACCAAACTTCCCAACTCTTTCACGATTGTGGCGTGCGGGCAGATGGTAAGTCAAAGCAGCTTACGTAGTAGCAACATTGCATTGGGTGATTAGGTCAGCCAAGCAAGCAAATGTCGCTGTAAACAGTCTTGTTCAAGTCGCCGCAGTGTCATGTGGGCGTTTGTGTATCATGGGGACTACTTGTTGAGAGTCCCTGCCGCTTTCGTTGGGTGCTGGGTAAGTTTCGAGTGGATTCTGTGTGCTGCTGTGAAGCACAAAATCCTCGTGCCATCTCTGCAAAGGGTCTCGTCCGTAAAGCACCTTCCGCAGGGTACGACGCTCTTTTTTTTCCCTTCTGGGACTTCCAGCTGGTTCGCGGATCCTTCTGCCACGTGGCCGGATGTTTTTTTTGTTTTTCTTCTTTTTCTTCGGTGCGAGGGCAAGGGCACACGCTTTTCCAGGCCAAGAAGGAAGCTGCTTTCCACGCGCATTTCGGGCAATCAAGTTGGCGCAGCAATATTGCAGAATTGCTGCGTTTCATGGGGGTGACGGGTTGGTTTTGCAACATAATTTGACATAATTTTGAGTGACATGATCATGTATTCCATGCAGGCAAATTTTGGCAGTTATTTTTGACTTCATGGACGGGCTGCGTTCTTTGCAGGGTAAGATCGCCACAAATAAGTGGCCGCGACTTCGATGGATTCTGTGTAGCAAGTGATTAAGTTGTTTGACCCTGACCTTTACACCAATTCAGCTTGGGCCACTGCACTGCGCAAAGCTTGACAAGATGAGAACCGTACAATTCGGCCAGTTGCGGGGGTTTGCCTGTGTCCATGGGGACAACTGTTTTGGAACCTCAATAAGATCGTGACAGGGCCCGCGTGTAGATTCGGATAGCGCGGAAACGTGAACTTTGCGCTTTGGGGTTGCGCTTTTCTTGTTCCTCGGAGTCGCGATGTGGGCAGATAGCTCTAGTGCAAGTCAAGAAGCGCCATTTGTCTCAGCATGTTAATCTTGAAGTTAGCAGCCCTCAGCCCAGTTCGCCCGAAACCCAAGCCCCAATTCCCTGACTCACCAAAACCCCAACCCCTAAAAGTCAGTTGACCCTCAACCAAAACCCGGGTAGAGTAAGGGTTCACTCCCAACCATAAATAGGTTCGCCCACCTCGGTAACTCTGCATAGTTTTGGGTTCACCATTTTTGTACCTGCCTAGATAGCCAAGTTGCTGCTTTTTTCAGTCACCGTTGCTGGTTTTTGGGGTCAAGTGGATGGAGAAAAAAAAAGCAGCAACTGGCGATCCAGGTGGTTTTGGCTACGACTCACTTGGCCCCGAAACGCCCAAGCTGACAAGTCGGACGCAGGCGGCAAGTTCGGGGACGTGAAGTCCGACGTTTGGCCCATGGTCCACGCGGGCGGTATGGCCCAGGCCCGACTTTCGGACCGTTTTTTTTTTTTTTTCCCCGGGGGGGAAGACGTCCGGAAAATGGGTCTGTCTTCCCATTTGGTTGGGGGGGATGCCATTTTTATCCGTTTTCGGGACACCATCCTCCCCCAGTTATGCCAAAGAGGCGCGTTTGGTTTGGGGTTGTCAGAAAGGAGCGCCCCATTTTGGGGGGACCAGGGGACAAACTGCGACCCAGCAAAGGGCTTACCCTTCATCCCAAGCTTAAGGCGCCCTGAAAGAAGCCCATCTTTGGGGTGATAGGTGTGTGTTCAAGGGACATTTCAAGGAAATCCTTGCCATTTGGGGTTGCTTCATGGATTTGGAAGCCATAATTTAATGCCTTGCCCCCGTGCTTTCATATTTGGGTCTTCTCCCGCTATTGGCCCCCAAAATGGTTGGTTTCCTCTTGGTTTCAATGCAGCTTCGCGAAAAGGGCCCCATTTCGACCAAAGAAATCCATTTGGAGCTGCTCTGATGGGATCCTTCCTTTGCCTCCGTTGTTTTTTTTTCCCCCTTTTTCCGGCAGGCGACCATCTGGGGAGCCCACCCCCGGAACAATTTGCGGCGAAACTCCAGCTTCGTCTCGGTCTGGCGGCTGAAGGCGCGTGTGCCAATGGCCACATAGTCCGGTTGCGTGTGCCGGTTTTTCGAGGCACCCGTTGGGTTGGCTCAAAGCGATTTCAAGGGACACCGACAAAAACACCATTTTTGTCGGGGGTTCTCCTTGCAGGGACGGCCCGTGTAAAGCCACGAAAGCCATAGTTTTGGTTGCAAGATGCTGGTAGAGCCCGCGGAGTCAGGAGGACGGAAGAACCTGGCTGCGGGTCCTGGTCTCAGCTCGTTTTCGCATCTGCGCGCATCTATTTTTGAGGATACCGTTTCTGGAGTGGTTCTAAGAGGAACGGGGGGTGGGTCCCTCATTGCGAGACACACCAATATGTGAGTGCGCTGTTGCATGGCACGGCGTACGTTTTCTAGATGCTTCACGCACAATTAGTCAACTTGATGTCGCCTTGTAGCCATGGATCGTTCTCCGATGTGTCTTTGATCTAGCAGCAGGTTTTGGCGCAACTGGCATTGCTTCTCAGCTTTGTCCGATCTCGCGTCGTCCTTATGCGATGAGGTTGCAGATGACAACGACTGGGAGCTGCGCTTTGAGTGGAAGCGAGTAGGCGGGACTCAAACATGGCTATGAACCTGGCACTCATCAGCTAGCTCTCCATTGGTGGTTTGGATTGGCGGTTTGGGACGTTTGAACCCCAGCTCCCACAATCAAAACCTGAGTAGATGAAGGTTAGTAAGGGATAGTCCCACCACACATGGGTGCAGCCGCCTTTTAATTCTTTACACGGTTCGAGGTAGACCGTTTGAATGCTAGGTTTTGACTATCACTCAAATGTGGTTGTTAAAGAAAAGCACAACAAAACAAACACCACCAAAAATCCAAAGAACAAGAAACCCCCAAACAAACCCCAACAAAGACCCAACACAACACCCACAAAAATCAATAAGGAAAAAACCAGCAAGCGAGCGACACCACCGCTTCGGCTGGGCTGGGGATCGACGTGCGACGCGAGGCATCTCGGCCAGCACGGTGACGATCACCTGGGACGTCCCCGAGGACTGCGCGGAGGGCAGCTACAGCTTGCCGGGGGCCCCGGCGGGTTTTTCTTGTTTTTCTCTCGACAGAGACCTGAGCGCGCGAAGGAATGCGCCGGTTTCGGGGGGGGGGGGAGCTCCCCGTTTTTTGTTTTGTCTTGTTTGTTTTTTTTGGGGGGGGGGTGAGGGTTGAAAAACCCGGGGGACGGGACGCCAAGCAGTTTTTCGGGGTGCAGCCAGATTGTTCAGCAGCTTCTAGTTGCCTGCAACTTGGGTAGCCCGATGTTTGCCAGTCTTGTACAACTGGGTTTCGCGCTCATGAACAGAGCCTCCCATTCAAGCAACCCAGGTACTACAGTGGCGAGGCGAAGCACCTGGGGAGGATCACCACGATCTCCGGTGAGCTTGCTCAGTGCATGTAAGGCGATCAAGGTGTGGTGGGTGTGTCGTCTTTTTTTGAGGGTACCAAGTTTAGGCTTGGTTGCTTCTGTTGGACTGGGGTTGCTCACGACTTCCGCCGGCTGCACCGAGGTCACAGTCGCGTGTTCCAGGTCGTGCGCGTGAAGCAAGCCGCGGAATGATGCATGCGCTTAGGGAGAGAGAGAGAGAGAGAGAGAGAGAGAGAGCGGGGTGTGTCGTTTTTAGGGTAGCCTTTTGGGGGTGGTTGAAAGGGAAACAAACGGACACGGGGGGTACCCTTAGTTGAGACACACCCAGAGAGAGAGAGAGAGAGAAAAAACAAAAACAACACAACACAAAGAAACACAGCTTCAAAGTGTTGCCATGTTCCGAGTTTCCGTGTATTTCCATTGCTTGAACACTGCAGAGCTGCAGTTCCTTTTGTTTGGCCAAAGAAATTCGGGCCAATTTTGGTGCCCGGGCTGATTTTGTTCCAGGGCCTGAGATCAAAACGGGAAAGCTTAAGCCGCCAGCGGAAGGCTTTCCCGTGTCCGCCGCGCGAATGGCGCCGCGGAGGTGGTCGGTCCCTTGGGCCAATTGATTTGGCCTACAGTCCTTCCCTACGGGGTGTAAGCACGGGGGTACCAGCGAGGGTACAGCCTGTACAGCGTGGTTGCATCAGAGGGCCAAGAGGCTCCGTCGGAGCCTCGTGGCTTTTTCGCGGCAACCCTGGCCGTCGAGCGGTCTCGAGAGAGTCGGTCTTTTCTTCGACTCGCGAGCTATCGCACGCCCAAAGTTTTGGCGCGCGCTTTTGCGGCCCGTGTAAAGCTCAACGTCAGTTGGATACGAACGCCGACTGGCCCCCGACCCAACTGCTTGCCGCTATTCCGCGCAACAGCCGGGCTTTCCCGGCTAGCCGCACGTTGGCTTGGGGCAAAGAGGTGCAAGTGGCTGAGCGGTGCGCCCCCTGGGATACCGTGAGGCCAGGCAAAGAGTTGAAATCATTGTTTGTCCGGATAGAGTAGGGAAACAACAGGTGACCCTCTCTGTCTCCGCTCTGTAAGGTCACCAGGAATTTTGGCATGCCACAGTATGGTGCTTGGGCCCCTTTTCTTCCTTGCTCCTCAGGGATACGACTGGGCCTGACAGCTGCAATTCACCAGGTGCCCTTCAGGCC
This sequence comes from Effrenium voratum, assembly GCA_963377175.1. Taxonomy (NCBI): domain Eukaryota; class Dinophyceae; order Suessiales; family Symbiodiniaceae; genus Effrenium; species Effrenium voratum. Next base: position 328,459 of record CAUJNA010003773.1, on the reverse strand, counting down.
CGAAGTCTTTCTAGAGCGTATCAGTCACCAGCCAAGTGGCGTCACTTTGATTTTCCTCAGTTCAAGGTCTGTGTTGCCAAGGCCGTCAGTTGTGGACCCTTCTGCGGCCCTCGGACAGCCGAGCCAGGGCGGCTTCTCGAGCGGCGCTCGAGCTCGGTGGCTGTGGCGGAGCTGGAGATCGCAGGCGCGTCAGATCACGCCGCGCCACCGTCCGTCTCTGGAGTTTTTGGCAAAGGGGGGGGGCCTCTTGGTTCCCCGAAACAAACCGCCAAACATGTTCCCGTGATTCCTATTTATTCATCAGGCAATGAGTTCAAGGACAGACTTAGAAGACTTCACAAGTTCTTCCTGGATTTCCTGGATTTTTTCCAGGAGTTCCCAGAACGGGCTTGCTGGTGCGACTGGGTGATGAGAAATGGCTCATGACCCCAAGAAAACCCCTCCAGCTGCCGGTTTCCCATTTTTTTCGGGGGACCCGTCCCCCTTCGTTTCCAGCGCCGTTCGCGCCGCCTTTGGCGCTCGCAGAGCCCGGAGGCCTCACGGAGGGCCGCTTCCCCGGCAGCTTCCGGCCCGCGCCGAAGCCCGGGTTCCTGCAGCGGCGCCTGGAGGCGAGAACCGCACCGCGGGCCGAGCGGCGACCGAACTGTTCACGCGGGAGCTGGGAGATGCGGGGGGGGGTGGATCAATGTGGGGTAAACATTAAAAGCTGGGATATGGGTGGATGGCTCAAAATTCGTCAGGAGATCAGAGAAAGGAGTCTATCCGGGCGTTCCTGTTTCGAGGAAACCCCCATGGTAGGTTTAAAAGGGAGACCAAAAGGAACTCTGAGCTTCCTATTTGGGGCCCCGGTGCGATTCCTAAAACCAGAAACACTCTCAGTCAATGCGGAAAATTCATGATTCCAGCGGCATAGTGGGACAATTTTATTTTTTGGCATTTCAACTTGACAGCTGCCCTTGGCACAGAGCAGAATTCACGGGACCCGAGTGCCGTCGAGATGCGCGCGGATCCCGGTCAAACTGGGGATTCCTAAAAGGAGGCCCGCCATTTTTGTGGGTCCCTCCCTCCCATTGGCTTAAGAACATGTGGTACTTCCCTTTTTGGTTTTGCAGGGAATCAAATTACTACTGGACATGTTTTTGGATTCTTTTGCTTTTTTTTTTTAAAAAAAAAAAAAATAAATAAAAAAAATAAAAAATAATAATAAAAAATATATATATACATATATATATATATATACACATATACACATATACATATAAATTAAAGCACCTGGAAGCTCCGATTCCAAGACAAGACGCCCGGGCACCCCACGACCTGAAGTCACCCAAGACGTGGCACGCGGTGGAGCTGCGAGGTCTGGGACCGACTCTGGGAGAAGGCGCAGGCGGATCTGGCGGAGCGGCCGAAGAAGCCCATCCAGGCGATGGGGGCCTTGGGGCGTGAGGTGGGGGTGGGGGTGGGTTGGTACCGACTCCCGAACGGATCCCGAAAGGTTCCGTTGAAAGGATCGGCCTTTTCGGATTCTGGGAGCTTCCGGCTGTTCGTCTGGGGGAAGGAGGTGAAACATCCCCAGTTCATTTGCAGCCTCTCTGGCTGTCTCATGCGAGCGCTTGGCTGATGCCAGAGGTCACCCTGCCGGATGGATCGGTGCGAGCGGCAGCCTTAGACCCCCGCGAGCGCATTTCCTTTGGCCGCGGCTTGCGGTCAACATGATGTCGGCCATGGGCGTTGTGAATTCCAGCAAGTGATTTACAGTAAGCAGGGCCAAGTTGCTCCTTTTTTTCAGTTACTGTTGCTGGTTTTGGGGTAGAATAGATGGAACAAATAAAACAGCACTTGGCGATCCAGGAGCATACTTTGTATCTGACATGTTGATCTGATCGAAAACCAAACTGACGCTGCATTGCGGCTGCCGGATCACCAGGCAAGCGATCGGAGCCATCTGAGGAGGCGACAAGTTGGAGCACGACCCCGCTGGAGATTGCGGAGGCAGGGCCAGGGGGATCAGCGGATCCCCCCGTACTTGTGTTTGTAACATGGTGCCCTTTTGCGGCGAGTCTGGTCCCTCTTTTTTTTTGGCGAGTCTGGTCAGAAGCGATTCGTTCCACTGGTTTAATGGGTTTTGTTTTTCAGAAAACCTGGGCCATCTATCAAACATACAGGCAAGCTCTGCTGAACCAATGGCTTGGTGAAGGGCACGACTCCCTGCACGACTCACCATGGACTTGTTGTCCGATTCTCAGAAACATGAGCTCCATCTTATATTCGCACAACCAAGCTTGTTGGCATCCCATTCGGGGCGCTCCTTCTTGGCGCCCCAGGGGGCGCCACTTTGCCGGACTCGCCTCCCATTCGTTCGGAGCGACTGCCAGGGCATCTCCAAGGGCCTGGCGAACAGCTCGGTGGTGGCGCTCGTGGAGTACTTGGAGCGCCTCGGCGACGGCGGCTTTTTCACGGGGGTGTCCCTAGAGGGAACCTCAAAGGGGGGGGGGACAGGGGGGGGAGGGCTGCGCTTCGGTGGATGGTTGCGAAATCCAGTTCGCACCACCTGAGGAAACCCTGGAGTGATGATTGCCCTGTAACTGGTTTCAAAGTGGTGCAGGTTTTCGTGCATCCACAGTATGGAAGGGGTTCTTTGGTGGGAAAGGGAAACTGCCGGGTCACCAATGTTTGGACATCGGTTTGAATTCGAGCTGGTCGACATGCCGGGGTGGTTCCGACCACGTGCCAGGTGCGGCCGGCCGTGGTAGGGAGGGTCGGGTGCCAACTCCCGAGATGTAGCTAGTTGTCTGCTTTGTAAGAGTTGGAACCCCCTCCACAACGAGATGGCAGACTTCCCCGGCAAGCTCATCCCATTTGGATGCGGAGGAAAACCGTGTGAGCTAGGCCCGTGGATGCATCCTGCGCCCCCTGCGTGGCGGCAGCCCTTGCCTGAGATCGATCCACCTCCAAGCAACCCGCTGAGCAACGGTCCGACGGTTGGTACGGGAGGGCCGTTAGAGTTGTTTCGGCAACTTAGCTGAGCAACGGTTGGTAAGGGACGGCCTCTGTTATTCTTTTTCCGGCAGCTTGAAAGGAACTGGGCACCTGGCAACAGAGAGGTTTCAGGTGGAAACCGAGGTCAGCTTGGGACCGTGTGGCCCAATTCTTTGGGGTGTTCTTCAGCGGTCCTTCGGGGGCCAGATTGGTTTTGATATGCCAAGGATGGAGAAGAAGATGAGGCCAGACTTGAGCGCTTGACCGGAGGCTACCCGATGGATGTTTGATTTCACTGTTGGATCAACTGATGTGCCCTTGCAAAGGACAATCCGACGTTTCTCAGATCTGTTCCGGAGGTGGACTTGAGATTCCTCAGGCTGCCTCGTGGCCACTTAGTTGATCGATTCTCCTCTCTTGGAGCGGGGCCAATTTATTTGGCCGATCGCTTGAGGAGCGGAGGGTCCAATGTTTTGGTTTTCTGGTCGAGATTTTGGGTGTGTCCTTGTTTTTGAGGGTATCTCTTTTTAGGTATCCTTTTGACCACACACACAGACGCATTCCTGTAAATATCAACATGACTCGATCAGAAGCTTCGGCCATCGCTTTCCTTTCGGGTCCAGCGATCGCATTCGCTTCTCACTTCGTTCGGAGCTGTGGCCTTTGAGTTTCTTCTAAATTGTATAGGGAGCAAGGGGTCTCGAAAACTGCCGCTTGCCAAAACAAAAACCTCACTGTAAAGCTCCTAAAACATCATCTACCTTGACTTTTGGTGTGCAAGGGGACGCCAAGAGGAAAGTAGCCAAACCGGAGCAAGCAGCTAAGCACTTTTCACGTTGGCACTTAACAAAGGATCAGCCCACAAAGAAAACACCGCCCCGCGCGTTTCCCGCGACGAAGCCGCGGATTCCGCGAGGAGGACTCCGAGTCCGTGGCGCAGCTTTGGGATCTCACCCGGCCGTTGGAAGGCGACAGCGGCTCGTGCTCCCAGAGGGACTTTTCGGTGTTCCCGTTTTGGTCTCCGTGTACGACAGAACCAAAAAGGGGTGCGACCCCCCCAAAACAAAGGAGACGACGCCACATATGAGGACCGCAAAATAGGTGGTTGCCTTTGGGGTTCCCTTCGTTCAACCATTCCGATTGAAAGACACCCTCAAGAAGACACGCCCATGAATGTTAGTGTTAGCGGCCTGGACATTTGGATGTTATGTAGAACGAATAGCAACCACCTCGCAGTAACGTTGCAAAACTGCGGATCTCGACTGGTTTGCTTCACTTCGACATCAAAGGCCAGAGGCAGTAGAAGACAGGTAGGGGCAGAGTTGGCTCTTATCAGCGATCACGCTGTGTGTTTCCTCCTTCGATTTGGTTGGCATGATTTGGGAGGGATGGACACTAGCAGCTTCGGCATGACGGAATAAACTTGACGAGCTTCGCATCACATGTTGGAGCAGCTGCCTTACCTGATTGACCGATTCGCACTTAGCTGCACTAATTTCTGCGAAGGAGGGGGCGCACCCTCGGTGTTGCTGCGATACCGGGACAAGAGAAGGATAGACAGGCAAGGCCAAAAAAACGCGAATTTTCGGTGAATCGAGGGGACTAGTTCCAGCCAGAAAAAAAAAGGGATCTGTACCAACCTGGCAAACACAGGCGCGGCAGAGGCAAAAGAGAGGGCAGGCCTAGATGAGGGCAATAGAAACACCATGCAGAGCAAAAGGGACAGCTGAGGGCAGCAAGATGGGAATATGTGGAGAGGGAAAGAGAAAGCTGTTGAAGCAAGAGAGAAGGCTGACAGAGACAGCTGTGGAAAACTGTGGAGAAGGCTGCAAACGAAGAAAGAAGGTGATAGGATAAACGATGCTCTTGGAGCGGTGTTGCCGTGCAAGCTGCAGACTGTGACTCTTCGGGCCTCTAAACCAAAGGGGCGTCTCTCTTTTTTTTAAATATAGGGAACCCCCAAACCTTTAAAACCACAAAAACAGGGGGGTTCTTAAAGAAAAGAAAGAAAACAGACTTGGCTGGAGCCGCTCCGGCTCGCCAGGCAGCTGCAAGCTGGAGCTGATCAAGCCGGGACCCATGGTTTTTCTCCTTTTTTTTGTCAGTTCTTGTTTTTTTGAAGTTGGAGGGCTCAAGAGTTGCATCCTGTTTGCAATTTTTGGTGCCTCTGGCGAGATTGCCGAAGCCTCGCCTGATGGGAGATTTAGATTTGAGAGGGTTTGAAAGGTTTGGGCGGCTGTGAGGGAGGTAAAGTGGGGGGTTTGGGGTTAAGTGGACGTGGTGTTTACAACAACGAGCGCCGCCGGGCAAGTCACAAAAACCATGTGTATGACGGCAGTTGCCCATTCCACGAGCAAGGGTTGAACAGACAGCAGACATATTCACGGGCATGCGGACGTTCTTTGGAAGCCTTGGGCTTTACCAGCCAGGAGGTTGCAATTGCTATCATCGCCCCCCCCCCCACCCACCCCCCTATCCCCCCCCTTCCCCGTTTTGTTGGACATGTTTGCCAGGGTGTCCCCCCCGTTTTGTTGGACACTGCGAGTGTCTCCAACAGAATCCTTGTTGCAAGCAGGTCATAACATAAAGAGGATTAACCGATCGCTGAGGTTCGACGATGACCGGGGCAGGGAGACCTTTTGGCACTCCTCCTCGCACGCCGGGGAGCTCAGGAAACTTGCGCTGATGTCCATCAGCATCCCAAGATATGGCTGTGGTGGTCAAAACCGTTTTGGGATCCCATTTTGGGTGGTAGGATAATTCTCACCCCCCATTCTAGGACCTATTTTAGTGGGGATGGAATCGGATTTACCGGGGGCTAACCGGGATTTTGACCTATGGCCATATAGCTCGGGTCGCAGACTTCCGCTTGCTGGTGTCGCATTCTCCCCCGGCTGGTTGAAAACTCATGGCTGAGAAACGTATGAGTTCAGCACCAACACCGCCGGGAGGATCCATGAACCTGCTCTTGAAAGGGGGGGTGTTTTTTTTTTTTTTTGGGGGGGGGGGGGCGACACTGACGAATCTGGTAAATCACCTGTGGATTTGTTTTGGGGGGACGCTCCAAAAGCCCCAGCCTTGCGGCCCCCGTTGAAAGCCAAGACGCTTCCCCCCCCCCCCCCTGCGGTGCGCGGTGCGCGGGGCGCGGGGCGCGGGGCGCGGGGCGCGGGGCGAAATGTGAAAGCCAGGTCTTGGGCGCGGCTCTGGAGGCCTCCTTTGGAGGGCACCTGACCATCGGGCCAGCGGCTCAAAGATCCGCCACTTCGTTTCCTCGACGCCCCCGTGGTTTCCGTCGAGGTGCTTTTGTTCTTTCCTTCCTTTTTTTTCTTCTCAGCCGTGTGGCGCCGAGTTTTTGTCCCCTTTTATTTTTACAAGTTTGTTCGGCTTTTGGTCGATGTTTGAAGATGGTGTCGGGTTGTTGCCATGTTTTCTTTTTGTTGTGAAGAAGAAGAAACATGTAGGAATGGGGCCCAAGAAAACTGGCGCCAGTTCGGGCTTCCTTTGTGCGCTCAACGGATGAAAGCCGCCAACATGCAGTCACAACGCCCTGACACACCCACTTGGAGTCTCTGAGGAAGCTCACTCAACACAACTTGGCGTATTTTTTGGTGAGGCGAGATGCGGGAGCATCGAAAAGGGACCTTGTGTATTTTGGCGTCGCACCTGTCGAAGGTGTGGCTTCAGAGAGGGGGCCGATGACGCATTTGCGGAGAAAGTTTGGGATCAATTCGGATAAGCTTATTGGGGAGGTTGGAGAGAGTGATGCACGCGGTGTGCAGTTTGCATCTGTTTGCTTTGCAGCGACCTTGTCCCTCGAAATCAAGGCCTGCGGTAGAGGGCGGCTTCTACTACGACATGTTCTTGGGCGGGGGGACTCGATCTTCGCAGCGGTCAAAGGATGAGCTGTATGGATGTGTTTGGGCCATTTGTAGAGCCCAGATATCCAGATGCCAATGGGTTGCCATTTTTTGCCGCCAAGCTGTGGGGATGCAAATGCCGAAATCCACCCGGGCAGGGCTCGGCATCAGAACTGGCCAGAGATTTTACAAGACATGGCGGGTCAAAGCATTTCTCAGCCGCGGCTCAAAGCTCATGGTCTCCTTTCAGCTTTCCTTGAAATAAAATGACCACCCTGAAGCCACTGCCCAGACATATCCCAGGAGGCACCGTTATTTTTTACGCAAGGCTTCCCTTTCTTTTGCCCAAATCGACCAGTCTAAGTCCCGTCCGACGATCCCTGCGCGATCCGAGGTGAGCAGCGGCTGTCAGAGACCAACTTCCCGGAGATCGAGAAGTCCGTGGAGGAGCTGCGCAAAAGCCCGGAGCCCATCGCGGATTGTTGGCGGTTATGGGGCCACTGGCAATGGGTGCGTTCGCGCGCGCGTGTTTCTGGAAGAGACTTGGAATCGATTGGGAAGAGGCAGCGATGCTTCCATTTGCCGAAATGAATATATTTTTTAAATGTTAGTTTCCCTTTTGTCTATCGCTGGAAATAGATTTCGCTTTTGAGCGAAAACCAGGGGCTTTAAGCAAATGGAAGGATATGGGCTCTCAAAGTAACCGGTCCATTTTCTATGGGAAGGTATTCCTTTTGGTTCAAATACCAACCAAAAGGTCTACCATTTCGAGAAACTTTCAAGTTGCCTGTCGGGGTATTCCCAACTGTGGATCTGAATACGTTCAATTGGCGACGCTGTGAACGAAACCGAGTTGCCGTGTCTAACTGGAGCAGTTTGCTTGGAGCAACGTTTCTGCGCATTCCCTCAACCAACATGCTGAAGATGTCTGATGGTTTCTCTTGAACACCAAGTATCTTGGGGAGTGATGATTGATATGAGAGTTCAACTCTTCAACCATACTCAGCTCCACTTCTTGCGGAACAGACTCTGTCTGGTTTACTTCCCGCAATGATGTCCAACCACCGCTGCTTGAAGTCACCCATGTTCTCACCCGGATATGTCAACTTATACTTCTGTGTTTCACTCCGAACTCAGATTTGCTGGCTACTTCTTGACAATCCATGGTTGGGCCTCTCAAGCTTCAAGGCACAGATGAATTCGGGGGATCCAGTTGCGCAGATCGCGTATCCGAAGATGCCTGCGCTTGTGTGCCACGTCTTTTCCAGACGCGGGTTGCTGTTTTTTGCAGAGTGCACAAGGTTTCTGCAGATCATCAGCTGGCCCTGTTTGGCTCGGCCGCGCTCCAACCGGCGACGTCTCGCGATCGTTCTTTTTTTTTTTATTCGTGGCAACATAAACCATCCCCTATGGTTTGCTTTGAGGGGATGTCCCCAGGTTCGTTGCTCTCATTCCCTGATCGCAGACGAAGCAGATCTCGGCTCCGGAACTCCTTGGGGCCTCCCCGCATTTCAAAACGGGCTTTGTCGATGTTGCGCAAATGGTTTGGTGTGGCTCTGTGGTGGCCTGTGCTTGGATTGTCCGGCGAAAGCTGTGAATCCGAGGACCAGGCGGGGCTCTGCTGGGTCCGGATTCGCTCGGTGTTTTTGGGTGTGGCATTTTGTTGGGGCCCCCAAAACTGGTCATTTTCTTTTGGTGTCCCTTGAAAAAACAACAAATCCAAGGGTTAGCTTTAAAAAAAACACCCGTTTCACGTGTTTGCGCTTTTAGGCCCTTGATGCAATGAAACGGCTGACTTCCTGCAGACTGTGTGCCAAGGGCGCATGCAAGCAACCGCCGCTTAAACCAAGGTTTAAGCAGCAAATTTGTTTAAGCCGTTACAGCATGAGCCAGCACCACGTTTGGGTGAAACGCGAACGACATTGCTGACAGGCCCTGCTGCAGACCGGCGCCAAAAAAGTTGCCACGGATCCCGATGCGCAGTGCCATTGCCTCACACCCAACACCGGCACGAGCGGGCACAACGCCATATCCTGTGATGATGGCACCACTCCCTATTGTGCTTGGTACATGGCCTGTGTGACCACTGACAACTTCACGTTTTCTGAGACCGATGAAGTCGCCTGCAAGCCCCTCTTCCGCAACTCGCCCTTCCTCATGACCCACGACTCTGGCACCGGCTTCATGGGCACACACGACATCCACAGCTCGAGCTGCAAGACGCAGACACTCAATTTCGTGGAACAGCTCAACTGTGGCCCGGCCGGGTGGCGCACTTTTTTCAACCTCTTTTCTTTTTGGGGGGGGGAGTGAGGTTCCCAGCCAAAAAGGGTTCCCAGCCTCTTTTTTCATTTTTTTTGGGGGAGGGGTTGCACCTTTTTTCCTGTTTTTTGGGGGGAAGGGTTCCCAGCCGAACCAAAAAGCGATGTTTCTGATTCTTCCTTCTGGCCAATCCGTGGGCATCCCAGGCGGAGTGCGAGCCTTTGACATCCGGTCCAAGGTGTGGTACGAGGACTGGACCCAGATCCTTTGCTGCATGCCCAGGGATGCTAGGACTTCAGAACTCTTTGCCGACTATTTTGGTTGTTTTTTCCGCATTAAGCCACTAAACGTTATTCACTTTGCCAACTCATTTGTTTTTTTTCCTTCCCGCAAGAAGCCACTGGAAGTCATCTTCTCATTTGGCAGGGGAGCGGATTTTTCGCCGAGGATCCACTTCACCCACGGGCCCTGGGTCTCGGATCAGACGGTGGCCAGCGCCATGCCGGATGTGGTGACCTGGGCGCAGAGCCACCCGGACGAGATGGTGGTGGTGGTCATCTCCCACTGCGAGGTGTGCAAGCACAAGACTTCCAGCCGTGAGGGAGGGATAGCCCCTTTAAAAAAGAAAAAAAAGAAAAACATAAGAAATTATTCTTGTTTTTTTTGTCTTCTTCTTTTTTTTTTCTCCGGTGTTTGGGGTTTTCTCATTTTCCCAAGCCCCCAAGAAGCTCGGGAACCTGGGTCCTTTTTGTTTTTCTCCCCATGCACATGTCCACATCTGAGGAATGAATGCAAATCGGAGAGTAGCAACCCTGACGCGAGTTGTACATACTCGCAGTTCAAGAGCGCTTATGAAGCGGTGGGAATGAAGGTGCAGTTCGATTGCAGCACGCTGAACACCTGGATGCTTTCTCAACCGGCGGTTTAAAAGGGCTTCGCTTTGACGGCGGCTTTTTTTTCTCCTTTTTGGGGTACCCCGGTTTGGTCTGCTTTAAAGGGAAACCAAAAGGAACACCATCATTTTGTGGGTCCCCCAAAAAAAGACCAGCCTTTTTGCTTTCATGGTGAAATTCAAGGCGCCGTAGTCTTTTTACCTGAGACTTTGTCGTATTACCTGGTTTAAGCATACCTGCTTCCTACGACTCCTCAATACCTGAATGACCAAACCAAATTGGTTGTGTGGGGATTCAAGCTGAGTCAGGCGCCCAAATGTCGCATTGACAACCTTGGAAGCCTGCTGATGCCAAGGACTCTTGATGAAGCTCGGGACTTCGCACAAATGGATGGGGGCGGCCGTGCGCTCGTGATCCCGGGCGAGGGCTACTGCGTGAACTCTGGCTACGACTCCTCCGTCACCAGCGAGTCGGCCGTGTGGCCCTACCTGCAGCAGCGCGAAGCGGACGCGCACAGCATTACGACCCCATACCAGACGCAAGCCTTCATACAGCAGAAGGGGGCGATTGTCCCCCGGTCTGCCAGCGTCAATTTGGGTGTGGCGTCTAGAGCCGGCCAGTATCCTGGCGGCGACTTTGAAGGTGTGAACTTTTTGGAGATCAACCTGGCATGCGCGTATGGTCCAACCATCGCTCAATCACTTGGAGCCACGGTGAGCTCTGATGACTATAGCCAATGCCAGAGCGCCTGTAGCTACGCATGCTCAAGGTACGATGCCTGTGAGCAGTAGAAAGTCAAGACCCGGTGACAGAAGGAAGGAGAACACGAAAATCGGCTTAAAAGTAGATGCCAGCAAAGCAGTGACGTCCCCCTTCAAGCATTTGGTTTGACTGCTTGGCTCATTATTCTGCGGAAAAGACGCAGCGAGAGCCTGGATTTGTCATCCGCTTGCCGGCAGCCTGCAAAGACAGTTGCACGGCTAGGCTTGGAAAAACGTGCTTTCGTGGTTGGGCAGGCATGATTTCACCAGAAGGCTCGGTCACGACACCAGGTAGCCTAGATTACTAGGAGCTTCGCGGGACGGTGTTTGAACCCCTCTGTCTGTTTCTCAATCATAGAAGCCCTTCAAAGAGTCTTTCCCTCATGTGCGAATATGGGACAGCAATTTATGGCCCTATTCTTGAGCCGTTCAGCAGGTGCCAGATGAATTGAGCAGCCAGCGCGAAAAACATACGATCCAACTTACCTTTGAGGGAATGATTTGGCTGATTTGGCCTTGGTAAATGGAAGCGACTAAAACCTGTGCAACCCTAGCTCAAGTTTGAGCCACAGCAGAAAATCTCAACTGCGATGTTCTGGTGGGCCTCGACTGCGTTTGGATCGGCCCATCGGCCCATCGGCTCATCGGCCCATCGGCCCATCGGCACGCGCCGACGAGAGCTGAGGCGACAGGGCCTTCCAGAGGCTGGTCATCTCCAGCTGGGCGTCTGAGATTTGATCCGATGGAAGGTTGCAGGGTTGCAGTGGGCTTCTACCCCTTTTGGATCCTTTTGGCTGGTTTTTGATGGTTGAAGCCAAAAGGAAGTTCCAGTCGTTTTTCGGGGTGGCGCCCTATTTTGAGACTGCAACCCGGACTAAGGAGATGAAGCATTGGAGCTTTTTGCCAACAACCCCTTCAAGGTGGATCTCATCCAGAGGAAGGCGCTCGGATGCGCTTCTTCGCGGAAGGAATCCGGTGGGAAGCTGGTTGCGGTGATTGCGCAGGTGACGCCTGGCACGATGACCACTGCCTATCGCTGCGGGGATTTGGTGGACCTCTGTCGTGGGCGGGCGCACCCAGAGAGAGAGAGAGAGAGAGAAGCTGTCCCTCATGCGCAATCCCAAGATGAAGTGTCCACGTCAGCTGAGTGGCACGAAGTCTTCGGTTGAACTTTGCGAGGGGGTTCCTGAAACATGTTCACTTCTACAGAATCGATTCTACAGTTGCTGGTCGCCCTCGTTTTCGTTGTCGCTCACGGAGAGCCTGGTGCCCAACTCTCTGAGGCCGCACCTGCCATCCACGGCGCGGGTGAAGGCCTTCAAGGCGACGTGGAGTCAACGGAGCCAAGGGTTCACGCGCGTGGGGCCGAAATTTGAACCACGAGGAGCCGCAAGTGGGTTTTTGAACCATCAGGTGTTGAGCTGCGATAGCTCGTGCTCTCAGCTCTCAAGGAAGGTCCGTGAATTCACAGGTTCACTGCACCAAGGTCTTCGCTCCCTTTTGGGTAAAGTTTAAACTGGAAACTCCTTTCGATTTACCAGGGCAACCCATTTTGGGGTTACCCTATTTCTGACCCACTGCCATTCGGATTTACGTTTCTCAGGGGACCCCGCAAAATGGTGGCTTTCCTTTTGGTGTCCCTTTCCACCCACCCAAAAAGGGAACCATCAAACGCCGTTTGCGCCCTTCGCGGCGGGCGCGCCGGAGAGGTCACCAAAAACTCCTCGGCTTATTGGCTGGGATCTGCGGACAACGACTCCCTGACGGGAGGCCCAGTGCGACCCAAGTGCCCCCCCCCCCGGTCCCCCCCTAAAAATGGGGCGGTTGTCCGTTGGGCGTCCTTGGAAAGCCAGCGACTCAGGCGACGGAAGGCGCAAAAACTGAATGAAGCTTGGCACATGTAACGAGGACCCCTGAACAGTGGACATGGGCTATGATTCTTGTGCAGTCTCGAAAGTTGCGCTTTCCGATTTGTGCGACTGGCAACGGAAAGGAGCCACGGGACGAAGATGTTGATGTTTCGAGTTGCTGGGCCTTCCTGGGAGCATACAAAATGGGTTGCAAAGTGGCTCGCCCTTTTTTAGGGCTAGCCTTTTTGGAGGTGGGTTGAAAGAGAAACCAGAAGGAAACCAGCTATTTTTTTGGGGGGGCTCGCCATAGTCTGAGACACCACCCAAGCCCTCCAGCCGCTCTCGTGCCGCTCTTAGGCAGCGCGTCTATGGGGTGTCCTTTCCCACGGACAAGCTGCTGAAGGCCGGGCGCAGGCGCAAGCTGGAGACGTTCGTTGCATCAAAAGAGCAACCCCTTGGAGGGAACGCGGCTGGGGTGCGGCTGAAAAGTAAACTTGAGAGCTGGGGGCTACGCAGGTTTTTTAGTCTTGGTGTCCATGTACCAAGGTGCCATGTTGGGTACCCCTGTTTGAGCCACAGCCACATGGGGGGTGACCAATATTTCCTTCGGCCCGCAGTTTTGACCATGGTGGCAACTGTTTCTATGTGGGAAACATTATATTTTTGGTGGTTTCGCTGATGGTCACCCGACGTAAAGGACCTTTGAGAACGAGAGGTAGCGACGGGGGCCCAAGACACGAGAGAGAGGGGCGCACGAGGGAACAAGAGGAGGGAAGGGAAGGAACTTTAACCTACATGCAGTCAGGTTGCCAGATGTTGGTAGCGCGAAAATGGAAGCCAGCTTGAGAAACGGAGCAGATCCCACTAAAACATCGCTAAGCACCAGACTCACCCCCAATCAAACCGTGTTCTCCCCGGCCTAAAATGAAATTGGATCCTGTGTTAAACAGGCAAACGCGCCCGCTTTTTCCTCTTAGGCTCCAAGGCGCTGTTTGAGAAGTGACATTTGTTTGTTACTTCTACCGCACGGGCGGACAGAAGTAGCCGGCCCCTCCCCCGCCCTTTTTTTGCCCCCCAGCCGCAAGAAACACATTGCAGAACCACGCGGATGTGCGCGTCTCTTTTGTTTTTGCGTCACTCGTGGAAGCGGGCCACCTGTAACCCTCGAATTGGTTTGGGATTTGATCCCCTGGCTTTTGCAGAGGGTAGATGGCAAATCACCCCACACTGGCAAGCCAGAGAACACAAACCGCAAAAACCACGAACAAACCACACAGCGCAACGGCTCCAAACCACAAAACAACGGCGGAGGTGGATAGCTCGCCCCGGGAAACAAAACGCTGCGAGGAGCCCGCTCGGGCGATGCGCCAGGCTCACTTGAAGCGCTTGGAGGAGGCGAAAGAGCGGGACCACCGCCGGGCCAGGGCACCCCAGAAAGACGCAGTCGGGGTAGAGACGTGGAGAAGGTGTTGCCGTTTTAGGGAAAAGACGCTGACTAAGGCCATGTGAGACATGTTTGAATTGAAATGAACTTTTGGTTGAATCAAGGAAGCAATGCTCCTTTTCCTTTGGTCTCGTTGGGGTATCCTGTACACGGATCATGCTGAAGGCTAGCTGATTCGTCAAGCCCAGCTGAGGTGGGAAAGCAGCAGGGGCACAGCCCCCAGATGGATTGGAGCATTTGGAGACTGGAGCGGATTAGGCTTTTCGCCTGGCTCTGCGGAAACTGATGGCGGGTCCAGCCTTGTGCATGAGTCAATAGCACATTTGTCAGTCCTTGAACCTCGACACAATGACTTGAACAGGTTCGGCAAGCTTTTTTTTGACACCATGTGCTCGGTGGCACTTTGGCCGCCAGTCTGCCACTTGGCGAGGCTCTTTTTCTTTGACGCGGTGATGTCGTAGCGGCCTGAAACTGCGCCCGCGCACCTGAAGTCGCAACCTCGTTGTTGAAAACTCAAGGCTCCCTTCAGATTGGGTGCAGGTCAAAATGGGGAGTTGGAGCCCCAAAATGATTGGCTTTTAGTGACACGGAAAAGACTCAAATCGCTTGGTTAGCGCCGGATTGCCTGGCTTGCTTGAGGCCAGGTTCCTGCTTTTGGACCAGCTACGGGTGTGCTGCCTCAGAGCCGAAGCTGGGCGACGGGCAAAGCGGTGGGAAACGTGTCATGTGCCCCTTCTTTCGTTGGTTTTTTCAAGGGAAGCCAAATGGCCATGGGTCAACACTGTTGTGGGATCCCACTTTGGGGTAGGTGAATTCACCACCCATTTTAGAACCTATTTTAGTGGGGATTGGTTGATGTTCACTGGGGGCTAACCGGGATTTTGACCCACAGCCAAATGGAAACCAAGCATTCAGGGGGGTCCTCTAAAACAAGAGGCACAGAGGCTACCTAAATGGGTGGTTTGGGGATTTGAGTGCCTGGTTCTTGCAGGGGGGCAAACTTCGCAGGCTCCAGTACCTCAGCCCCTCGCAGGGCGGAATGTGGTCAATTCAGCTTGATCTGTGGCTTGGTGATGTTATTTCGCCATGCGGTGGGGCTTCTGCGTGGGGTATGAAAGGTCGAACGGGGATGGCCAAGCGACCCAGAGCGCAGCCTGGAGCTGTGCCAGCGGCCGGCCAACCTCAACAACCCATATGGATTTGTTCCTTTGAGGCTTTGTCCCTTTTGTGCGGCTAGAAAAGGAGGACCAAGAGGACGGCCGCTTTGGGGGTCTCTCAAAGAAGACGAGCCGCCCAAGGATCCCCTCCCCCCCCCCCACAACGAAAAGGCTGTGGGCCAAAAATGGGTATCCAAAATGGCTTGCCCTGATAAAAAAAAATGAAGCCAAGGACTACAACCTGTCCATATGCTAGTGGTTTAATGTTGACCCATGCCGAACTAGGGCGAGAGACCTGCGGGTTTCCCTTTGAAAGCCTCAGCCACGCGTCTCCAAAGTCGTATGCAGAGGTCCCGGCTCTACAACCGCCTGCAGGACCTCATGCGTGCCGAGCCCGGCCCCGAGAAGGAAAAACAACGAGGAACCCGAGCGAAAGGAACGGAGCAGGTCTTTTGGGTCAAAGCCTGGTGAAAGTTTGGTTTGGGGACAGCCCGCCTCCAGACAAATGGGTTTGGAGATTTGATTCGGTGGACTCCTTCCGCACCAAGGTAGCTATAATGACGCGATACCTCCGGTTCCAGTTGGCCCACGATCCACGAAGAGGGTTGATGAGCACAGTTCTCTCAACGTGCACTGCGATGCAATTAACTATTGGCAACAGGGTTGAAGCACTCTGAGGGGAATGCTACAGTCGCCATGAAACATGCCCAGTGCCACAGGGGGCAAAAAGCATGGCAACAATTGGGATCCATGAATGGATTCCGCCAGCCAGGATCAGATTGCTTGTGCTCCCAAAAATGATGTGACTCCTGGACTCCTGCTCGTAGCCAGCCAGGTCGGAGCTTGATCCCGCGCGGCTGATGTTGGGCTAGGAAAGCGGTTTCTATCTAGGGGAAGCCACTTGAGCCACACTCCAAACACGGATAGATGAATCTTACCAAGCAAAAATGGGTGCAGCCGCCATTTTAGTTCCTTACATGGTAGAATGGTAGGACAGTTTAAAATACAATGTTTTGATTTTGGCAACAACTGTTTTCGGCATGTGCCAAAACAGAGGGGCCCAAAATGGATGCGGTTTTCCTTGTAGATTCCCTTAAGCCAGCCTTGTAAGGCGATCACTACCCGGTCACTACCCTCAAAATCACCGCGTCAATTGAGTGACTCACTTGCGGATCCGGGGCGTTTGGCTTAGGTACCGCGCCAGAGGGTTTGAGGAGGTGGTGACTCCCAACATCTTCTCCGCGGAGCTCTTCAAGCGTCGACTGCCCAGTAAGCACGCGCCTTCGTGGGTTGGCCAAGCCCCAAGCATTTGGCTCACCGCTTTTTGGCTGTCTTCCCAAAACAGAAAGTAGATAAAGTCCCAAGAATTCGGGAAGGTGAGTGAGACACAACTCAGTTGGGGATTCTGTGGGCGTCGATTGTTTTTTTTTCACGGCTGAGATGGCTGTTTGGGTGTGTCTTAAAATAGAGCTTCCCCCAAAAATGGTTTTCTAGTTTCGTTTGGCCCCTCCGTTTTTAAACAAAAAACAGGGGCGCCAACTCAAAAAGAGCACACGCTTTGCCGGGTTCTGGCAGCAGACGAGAGTGGCGGCTCGAGATTGGGGGACTCCGGGCTGAGGCTCAGGCCACTTGCAGAACTACCGCCAGCGGCTTGGCGTTTTCGCGGAGCTCAGCTCAGCGAAGTTCAAGCATTGCCCGGGGGGGGGGGTGTCTCTAAATTGGGGAATCTCCAAAATGGGTGCTTCTGTACATAAACCGACGCCAAAAAATGACCATGGGGCAGATGTGTCCAGTGTTGCCCATCCCTTAGATCGCCCGGAGGTGAGGACATGTACGGCTTCAAAGTGGAGGGCCAGGAGTGGTGGGCTGCTCAATCGGGACAATGGCTGTCGATGCAGACCCCCTTGGAACTCCGAAGGTTTTCGGTGGTTGGCAGGAAAAGTTGCCCTGAGAGTTCTTCATCTGGTTAGGATGGCGACTCCTTTTATCCATCCTGGGGTTTATGACCAAGCCATTTTTCTCCACTTTCGGCCAGCCGCGCTGTCGGGGCTTCTGAGGTTCCTCAAGCCCATGAACTGCCCTGGGCCGGTGCCTCAGAGCAGCGGAGCAAGACTTTCCAAAAGCGGCGGATCGGAATTAGAGCCCGAGGTTGTCTCCCACTTCTTGGGTTCATGGGCTTCATACTTGTTGGGAAGATCGGTGTTAGTGGCATCCAAAAAGGTTTGGACTTTTTTGGGGTCATCCACTCAGGAAGTGAGCCCAGACTGCCGCGATGGGTTTGCATTTGGTTTCCCTAGCCCAGCCAAATTGGGTTTTTGAGCCTCCAAAGAAGACACCAGGATGGAGTGGAGTCCCTGCAGTTGAACGAGTAGCCTCCCACCAACAAACATGGCACGTCTTCCAGGATCTTGTCAGGGAGGCAATGCGCATACGGGCACTATCGTACTTGTGATGATTTTCAGGCTCGGCCGTTCTGCTCCAAGGCACTGCGTCATGTTCGACAGCAGGCGGGCTCGATGTCACTGACTTTGGCATATTTGCAGTAGGTGCGGCACTCATGCATCCAAGCCCTTTGCGATTGTCCGCAGAGACGCGTTGCTTAGTTGATCGTGTTGTTTGTGCGTTCTCCTCCAACCAGCCTCGTGGATGTGTTGGCCAGTTGGTTGGTTGCTTGATTGGTTGGTCGGTTGCGATAGTTGTGCTTGTGGCTTGCTTTGTTGCCCAGCCTTGGAGCTCCCCCCCAACAGGGGGTGGTTTGAAGTGATCACCCACAGAAACCATTTTTTTTTGTTTTGGGGGGAGGGGATGCCCTAGTTTAGGGGTGCCCTATCTGGACACATGCATTGGTTCTATCCTATTAGAAGTCGTTCTGCACTGTTCAGAGGATACTTGTAGCCGCGGTTCATCAGACTGCCCGGGCAGAAGCTGCAGGCCGCGGTCCTATCGAGAGTTGCCATTAAGGCCAAGATCTCAGGCATGCAGAAAGTCGCCACGCGAGAACGGAGCGCGATCGCAGCGCGTGGCTGAAACTCGAGTTTGCCTGATGGAACTGCTTTCGAGCTTCGCAAAGATTGGACTTGGGTTCTTTAGATTTCCAGTTGTTTTAGTTGGCTTAGTTGGGGTTTCAGCATGTCACCCACAAGTTGTCAACCTTTACTAGGGGATCGGACAGCCCAGTGGCGTCGCTTCCCTCGTCTTCCCGGCTCCTCCGAGGATGGCCGACTTCGGCGTGTTGCACCGCAACGAGCTGAGTGGCACACTCTCTGGCCTCACGCGGGTGCCGGGGTCTCGGAATCCAGATTTCGCCGTGAGCGGAGCGAGCCGCGGGGAAGCCCTGCCGCAGAAGGTGTCAACCTGGGGCGATCGTAAACCCCCTCAAACAAAATGGTTCGAGACGTCGTTGTCAAATATGCGCTCCGGACAGGTTCCGAAAACAAAAATGGGTTCTGATTGATCGCCC
The DNA here is from genome assembly GCA_963377175.1 of Effrenium voratum. Taxonomy (NCBI): domain Eukaryota; class Dinophyceae; order Suessiales; family Symbiodiniaceae; genus Effrenium; species Effrenium voratum. Next base: position 309,796 of record CAUJNA010003773.1, on the reverse strand, counting down.
CGCTTGCGCAAGACGATGTGTGAATTGGATCGACTGGCGGATGAGACGTGGATGTGCTGTGAAGCATTCCGATTTTTCTCCGGGGGTTTTGGGCACGAGTCGCTGAGGCGCCGTTTCCAGCAGGATGACGCGCACATCTTCTGCAGAGAGGACCAAATCAAGCAAGAGGCCGGAGCAAGCGCTTTGGCTTTTGACTGCTGTGTTGCGCTCGAAGAGTAGAAGAGGCCCGCGGGCGCGTTCTCGTTCATTCCGATTCAAGACGTCCTTCTTGGGCCTTCGCGCAAGGCGCCCAAACCAGTATCCGCAAAAAGCCCAAAAACGAAGGGGGGTTTGTCCCCGAAAGGAGATTCCTCAGAAGCAGCTTTGGGTTCCATGCGAATCCGGGGAGTATGTTGCTGTGTGTGTATGTTTGAAGGCCGGCACCCTTTTCAGCTTAGGGCAACCTAAAGGAAACCTCAATCCATGTGGATCTTAGACGAGCCATGCGCGTGTGTCTTTTTTTTTGGATTTGGACCCCTCCAAAATAGTGTTCCTTTGGGTTTCCCTTCAAAACCGACTAAAAAGGGGTGCACTCCGATAAGGGACGCCAAAGTCGAGCTGGCTCGTAGGTGACCGGAGCCCTTGCCTTCATCTTCAACATCTACGAGCTCTTTGGCTTTGAGTTCTCTTTGGCGCCCGGAGCCAAGCGGCCGATGTGTCGTGCTCGCAATTTTTTCGGGTGTGTCTCAAAGTTCGGCAACCTCCAAACTGGATCGATCGGCTGCTAGATGTCCTTTGAACGAGAGGCCAGAACAGGCGACCCTGAAAAGACCCATAGAAATCCCTTTGCCCGGGGAAAGGCTCTGTTTTGAGCTGCGCTGATTGGATTCTTCCAACGTGCGCGGGCTGCGCAACCATGACTTGGAGCGTCGTTGGCACCCGTGTTTGGGTGACCCAACATTATTGCAACAAATGGGTTCTAGGATGCCAGACACCCATCATTGAGCTTTGGGCGCAAGCTGCAACCTGTTGTTAGAACCCGTTTAGGGCCCTTGACACGCTGCACCTCTTCTTATTTCCATCATGCGGCACCACTGGTTCTTCGATTGTCAGTCAGGCTATTTAGTCTCTTTGGATTATGTCGTCCTACTATGTCGGATGATGATTGTGATATATGAGAGCCTTGCTTGTCCTTGATTCAGGTCGTATATCGTCAACTAGTCACAATACTGTCTGCAAATCGCGCAGGAAGTGGAGTATTACTGGGGTGTACACATGAATTTATCATGAACGCATCAACTCTTGAATCATACCCCTCGACTGTCGCAGAGCGTACTCTACAACCGCGATGCTTGGAGGCATTGCCATATCTGGGGGGCAGCTGTAGCAAGTCGGGACTTTCATGCGCACCAGGAAGCTCGGGCGTTTTGTTTTTTGCGCTATCCTTGAGAAGACAGAGTTGCAGGTTTGCTCTTTTTTCTTCCGTTAATGTGACACCTTTCTTGAACCATACCTCTTTTTTTGGAAACAACACCAACCATATTTTCCATCTTTTTTAATTGTTTAAATCAACGTCCTGTGTTTTGGCGCTTGCCTTGTGAAGTTGTGAAGCGGGGCCTTCAGCTTTGGCCTCGGCCGTCGTGAGTTGGGCGGAGGCTGAGCACCCGGCCCAAGAAGGCCATGGGCAGCGAAGCGCCGGGGGCTCGACGCACGGCGTCAATTTGGTTGGCGTCCTTTCGAAGGTTGATTTGGTTGAAGGGGGCACAGACTTGGGACTTTTCTCGCTGCTCAGTGAATGAGTTGGAATGACCCTGGAGATCCCCTTAAAGGAACCAGCTGGATGGCTCAATCAGCTACCAGGGAAACCCATCTATTTTCCCAAAAAGGACGCCTATATGCTCGGGAGCCACGCCCAAAATTTTGTCGGTTCAAAGTCGGTGCGTTTTGGTTGATCAATATTCCATTTTTGGGCCTTTTATACCCAGTTTTTGGATATCATGGGTCACCTTGTTTCGTGAAAGTTTTGTTTTGTTTTGGGGGGTGGTTTCCCTAGTGGTCAGCCCAGGTAAAGGATCTTTTGATGAACAAACAGGTCCCTTTGTGCCGCGTTCAACCGCTTGCCAACAGAGATTGACCTGACTGCCGTGCTCTCAGCTTGCCAGAAAGGCAGAGGGCGGAAACTTATGAAAGGCTGTGTGGATTGCGCCAGCCTATTTTGGGGACGCCCCGAAGTTGGCAAAGGGCAAGCTTCATGCCGGCATCCAAGATGCCCCTTGACATGTCGTGGGAAACATGACAGCGCAAGATGCCCACGTGAGCTAAAGGCATATGGGCAGTCACTCCTTTCCAGAGGGTAGGCTTATCAAGCCTACAAGTTGTTTTTGTTGTTTGTTTGTTTGTTTGTTTATTTTTTTTGTTTGGTTGGTTGGTTGGTTAGTTGTTTCTTTTGCAGCAGGAACTCCCAGAAAAGATCAAATCCGAATGAGCGTTCCGTCCTGAGCATTTTGGGTCGCCATGGATGCCGTGGTGTTCCCGCGCCGCCGCTGGCCTTTGCGCGTGCTGTCTGAAGAGCAGCAGCTTGCCGTAAGAGAGCAGCCGCCGACCTGTGCCAAGTCTGTTCCATTTGCTTGAGATTTGTTTTTGTATATTTTCCCCTGTTGGTTTTAAAGGGAATCTATCACTACTGGAAATATTATTATTTTTTCCAGGGGGCTTAAGCAAATGGCAGTTTCCTTCAAGTTGGAGTTCGAAGGGGGGGGAAGTTGAGTCAGAACTAAACCACACCCAGCTTACAGAGCTACCAAAGGTACCAAGCATCTATGGGGATTCAAGGGCGGCTGCCTACGCTCTTGGTGGGGAATGAAATGTCAAACGCACAAAGCGTAGAGGTGCCATTCTTGAGAGCTTCGAAAGAATGGTTGACCCAATTTGGAGGGCAATCCTCAGGTAAACCAAACATATATGAACTTAACCATTGTTTTAGTGGCGGCCTGCCTGCATTGCAGGGTTTCACTGACCGGCCCCAATCTAAGTCACCCAAGTCGGTTTTTGAGGGACCCCAAGCAAAGCGCTTGACTGGTGGCCCAGCCAGAGGCCCAACCGGCCCAACCCCCAACTTCCGCAGTTCAGGTACGCTTTTTGGGAGGCCAATGGTTACCTGGTGGTGCCGGATGCCATTCCTGCGGCTCTGGCGGCGCAGACGGCGGAGGCCATCTACGCCTTTGTGGGCGCCGACCGGGGCGACCCGGACACCTGGACACTCGGAGGAAAGGGGAGGGGGTGGTTTTTCCTTGGGTTTGTGTTGGGCGGGGGAGGGTGGTCCTACAGCAGGTGTGTAGTTGTTGGTTTTCTTCTTTTCTTTTTTCTCTTCTGAGGGCTCACTTGCTCGCTTCGCTTTGCTTTGCTTGTGCGTGCTTGCTTCTTCTTGCTTGCCTGTGCTTGCTTGCTTGTGCTTCCTTGCTTGTGCCTCCTGCTTGCTTGTGCCTGCTTGCTTGTGCCTGCTTGCTTGTGCTGGCTTGCTTGCTTGCTTGCCTTGCCTTGCCTTGCTCGCTGGCAGTTGGCTGGCCCGGTCCGGTGGTTGATGTTCCCCCTGCCCCAGCCTGCGCTAAGCAGAAACCTGCTCGCAATCGGCCTTGTTCTCTGTTGGTATAAACCTCTCCATAGCCTTTGGATAAGAGGGCTGTGATTGTGCAGATGGTCAATGGTCTTCTTCAGGACACAGCGGTTTAAGCTGCAAACTGGGCACCCAGTCGTACCCCCCCTCTCCCCCAGCCCCAAAAAACACGTTTTTTGTTCTTATTATTTTCGTTAGAACCAACTGCACCGCCCAAAAACATGTTTCTCAACTCTGGCTTTCTTGTGCACGGCCAAACTTGGTTTTCCCCGAGGTACAGAAACAAGTGGGACATCTATTGCGACAAGCTGCCGGACGGCAAGTGGCCGCACCACGGTCCCTGTGGCCCTTCGGACCGAAAGAACCCCCAAAAAGGAAGGAACGCCCACGTCAAGCATCGGTCTGAGAATCGGCGGTAGATGGATTTGCTCTTGGGCAAAGGCATCAAACCTTGCGAGGACAGAGCGTCCGTGCACTTGTGGCTTGACATGATGCGTCTCAGTTTCAAGGCCTCGGGCCACTGTCCCGGGCCGGGGGAAGCAAGCTGTCGCGAGGCATGGTGCAAATGTATCACCACAGCACGCTCTGGGCCATTCGCCAGGCTGGGGGCCCGCTTCGGGTTTCACCCGCTGGGGAGAGCGCTCGTCGGAGTTCCAAACGAACCGCCAAGTCCCGACTGGGCTCCATCTGTGGACCCCACAATTTTCTCGTTTGAGCTTCAACCCGGGCTGATTTCCCAAAAGGCAAAGCGGGTTTGCTCCGGTCCAGAACTGGAAGCCGTCCCAAAAAACACCAGCCCGACGGTCCCAAAAACAGGAGCGCCAAAAATGAAGCGCAACAAAGGCAAAGCCCTGTTTTCTTCTTGTTTTTCCGGTCCCCAAAAAATCCGGAAGCCCAAGAAACGAGGCCGCGGCATTCGAAGCCCCAAACCCGAGCGACTCGTCCGCAGACTGTGGCCATCCACGGGATCTTCGCGGATTTGTATGGCACGGAGGCCCTCTATGTGACGACCGACCGCAGCTTGATACCTGAGAACTGGTGGATTTGGGCGGGGACGGCCTGGATTCGGAGGCGCTTTTTTGTTTTTGTTTGGGAGGGGGTTCTGGGCGGTTTTCTGGGCTTCTGTTTTCCTGGTGTTTCTCGGGTCTTGACCATCTTGACCCTTGAGCTGTGATTGATTCAAAGGGTGAGGCGGCGACAAAGGAGATCCCAAAACTGACAAATCTCAAGGTGGCGGAGCAACTGTTCTTTGGATCACCGACTGAGATCCGTTTCGCTTGAGGCAAGGGAGTTGTTTTGAAATGTGGCATGGCCCACTAGAGAACTTCACCCATTGCTCGGGCAGAAACTCTACACGGGTGTGTCATTTTTTTGGGGCCCCCATTTTTTTTTTTTTTTAACGTTTGGTTTCCTTTGAGCATCAACCCAAAAAAAGAAGAAAGGGAGACGCACATGCACTTGACATGCCTCGTCTTGCCATCTGAGGAGCGCATTTCAAAGCGCCGGAGAACCCAAAGTTTCCCGAGTGGTCAGACCCGGGAGAGGCCGGGATGACGACTGAGCCGGGGGCTATGTTTGGTGCCTATGATTTTGCAGCACATGGCGGGCGTAAGATGCCATCACGTGCGTTCACGATTTAAAGGCCTGCCACTAGCAGCGCATGTGACTCAATCAGCTTGCGTGCGTCACTCGCATCCCAAAAGTGTGACTTGGCTGGTGCTGTTAGGCTGAATGCAAACACAAACAGCACAGAGTGCCAAGTGAACAATTTGCAATCCGAACGCCAAGCGCTACGAAAAGAAGAAGCGCACGGTTTTTCAGTGGCTGAGAACTCTTGTGAGACTCCTAGGAGACTGTTGAGATGTGCACAAGCTGTCTGTATAAGCTGGTGTAAGCGGGCGCGCGAGTCGCTTATAAATCTGTTTGTGAAAGAGCGGTTTCGCATGTCCTACCTTACAGGCAAGCTAACAGGGAAACCGCAACCCATTTCTTTCCTTTTTTTTTGGGGGGGGGGGGTGCCCTAAACAAGACGAGCCAGCCATCTCTCTGCCGACGGGGTTCCGCGGTCGGCGAGGTTCACAAGGATTTGCACTGGGACATTGAGACCAGCGAGGCGGAGTGGCCGGTGCCCTTTGCCATCCAAGGCATCGTCTACTTGGAGGAAGCCTTGCTTTATGGCGATTCGGCATATGGCTGTGGCTCAAAATTGTACCAAGGTGTCATTTTGGTACATTTATTTTGAGCCACAGCCATATCTTTTGGGTCGAAAGAGGCAGGATGTTTTTACGTATCGGACCCACAAGTTAGCCACTTCTTGCAGAGGGGTCCACAGCAACACAAGCTCGCCCTGGGGTTCCTTGCCCCCCCTGAACGAATGGACCCAATTTGGATGAACAGCCTGCACGGTAAATCATGGTTACATGAACCTAAGCAGTGGTTTTCAGTGGCGGGAGCTGAAATGCAGGGTCTGACTGGCACCATTGATTTACTATGATGAACGTCACCCAAGTGGTAGGTCAAAGGAACACATCCATTCCCATTCTCTGACTTTAACCCCCAAATACGGTGAACAGAATGGCCTAGCAGCGCGTTTTGCGTGGCGAAAGAGACATGTTTGGCTGTTTCAGTCGCATGGGAGGATTGAGAGCTAAGGGCATCGACTTTGGGTGTTTCTCAAAATCGGTTGTTTCGTCAATCACGAAATTTTAAAAGAAGTTCCAGCAGTTCGAGAGACTCCCATTTTCGGGTGTCCCCAAAAATGGCTGTGGTTTGCTTTTGCTCCCCCTTGAAACGACCTCCCCAAAATGGTACCATCAAAAACAGCACCCCCCAGTTTAGCGTACTAGGGATTGATTCGCCATTCTTTTCAACCATCGTTCTTTTCAAAAAACCAGATGAGCAGCGAAAGAAACCTCCGTAGATCAGTTTAGATGAAACTGGAAATGACTCTTGCAGTCGTAAGCGTTCTTGCGAGATTCGCAAGCGATCGGAAGGTCCTGCGTAAGCTGCATGCATGAGCCACTCGTCGTAAGCTTTGCGTAAGCTCTGTTTGTCAGACCCGTTCTTCGTTCAGATTGTTTGGTAGAAGTTGCTTTTGGTCCGCGTAATGCTTTTAGGCGTGAAATGGGATCAGATGGCTGGAATGGGTTCTTTCGAGCAACAAGGAAAGGGGCTCTTTCAGTGAACAACTTTTTTGAGGCTCAAACTGCTGTTTGAACGTTGGGTTGCTTGTGCAAACCTTTTGCAATGTTCCACGCACAGCGCGTTGGCCAGCTTGAGCAAAAAAGCTCGCGTTTGGAAAACAACTTTTCGAGCCCCGAAAGTTTTGTTTTGGCACCTCACCTTTTTCGTCGCGCGGGCTTGGAGAACAACATGTTGAGCCCCGGGCTTGTTTTGCTGCGGCTTTGCCTTTTCACCTTTGGGCCTCGCTCGGGCTTGGAAAGCACAAAAAAACTTTTCGAGCCCAGACACGTTTTTTTGTTGCGAGGCACCTTTTGCCACCTGCAGGCACTTTTCAGGGCCCCGAAGCCCAAAAAAGCTCGCGGACTGGAAACAAAAATCGAGCCGAAAGTTTCTCTTGGGGCTGCGTGCTTTGAGGCCGCTTCAGTTTTGAAGAAGTTTTTGTGAGAGCCACCCGGACTATCAAGACGTGGTTAAGATCACGCCTCTCATCCTAGCTCGAGGAACTGTGGGGATTCGATTCCACGTGCCTGTTTGTGGTTGAAGGCGCCTTTGCACTTGTCTCGAAGCCCAAGGAACGCCCCGAAAAGTTGTTTTTGGTTTTGCGGGCTTGGACAACAACATGTTGAGCCCCGGGCTTGTTTTGTTGCGGCTACACCTTTCACCTTTCGGCTTTGGGATTGGAAAGCGCAAACAAACTTTTCGAGCCCCGAAATGCACGTTTTACCACCTGCAAGCATTTTTCAGGACCTTGAGTGAAACAAACTTTTCGAGCCCCGAAAGTTGTTTTTCGGTTTGGAGGCACCTTTACCACCTGCACTTTTTACCACCTGCAAACACTTTGCAGGACCTTGAGTGAAACAAACGGTTCGAGCCCCGAAAGTATTTTTCGGTTTGGACCACCTTTTACCACCTGCACTTTTTACCACCTGCAAGCGCTTTGCAGGACCTTGAGTGAAGCAACTTTTCGAGCCCCGAAAGTTGTTTTTCGGTTTGGAGGCGCCTTTTACCACCTGCACTTTTTACCACCTGCAAGCACTTTTCAGGACCTTGAGTGAAACAAACTGTTCGAGCCCCGAAAGTTGTTTTTCGGTTTGGAGGCACCTTTTTCCACCTGCACTTTTACCAACTGCACTTTTCAGGACCTTGAGTGAAACAAACTTTTTGAGCCCCGAAAGTAATTTTTCGGTTTGGACCACCTTTTACCACCTGCACTTTTTACCACCTGCAAGCGCTTTGCAGGACCTTGAGTGAAGCAAACTTTTCGAGCCCCGAAAGTTGTTTTTCGGTTTGGAGGCGCCTTTTACCACCTGCACTTTTTACCACCTGCAAGCACTTTTCAGGACCTTGAGTGAAACAAACTGTTCGAGCCCCGAAAGTTGTTTTTCGGTTTGGAGGCACCTTTTTCCACCTGCACTTTTACCAACTGCACTTTTCAGGACCTTGAGTGAAACAAACTTTTTGAGCCCCGAAAGTAATTTTTCGGTTTGGAGGCACCTTGTACCACCTGCACTTTTTACCACGTGCAAGCACTTTTCAGGACCTTGAGTGGACCTTGGTGAAAAATCTTTTCGAGCCCTGAAAGTTGTTTTTCTGGAGGCACCTTTGTACCATCTGCAAGCGCTTTTCAGGACCTTGCCTCAGTTGTTTTGAAGAACTCCCAAAGAGTTGTTTGGAGTTTGTGATGGACCAAAACCAAGTCAAGGTCTCATGCTCGAAGCCATCCAGAGAGAGAGAGAGAGAGAGAAAGAAAGAAAGAAAGAAAGAAAGAAAGAAAGAAAGAAAGAAAGAAAGAAAGAAAGAAAGAAAGAGAGAGAGAGAGAGAGAGAGCGGACCCTCTACACATGACCCTTTAGCGTTTTGGTTTGTGATTCTTGGTTGGGTCCCAAACAAACAACTGGCTTTGGCAAAGCCTGGAGCCATGGTGGTTGGGATTATGTTCGGCTGGGTGGTTGTCATTGGGCCCCAAACAAAAGTACAAAGCAGTCTGTCTTGAACCGGAAACTCCTCAATTTGGCAAGGAATTGGACCCTACTTGTCAGGGGTAGGACGAGAACAAAAACAGGGTGCGCAATGCAAAGAGCCGCCTTTGGTGGATGGATCAAAGACATGCAAACGTTCGGACATGGGGAACCCTTATCACAATGGTGGGTAGAAGGAACTGTTGTCACGGATGATGGCCCGGGTTAGTTAAGGGCAAGCGACAACTTTTCGGCCCCGCTGGCTCTAGCAGAGCTTTGGCCGTTGGGCGGCACGCCCTTCACAAGAGGGCGAAGGGGGTGGGTGGTTGCTTCTGTCGCCATTTCCTTCTTTGGATTGCGGTGCACTCCTTCCATTGTTTTCGGCAACCCCTCCAGCAAAGCCTTTGAGGCAACAAAGGCCTGCCATTTGCCTTTGGCCAGGGTCGCATGAAAAAATATATATTCGACACACTCGGAAGCGAGCGTCAGCCCTGAATGAGCAAGAAACTCGGAAGCGAGCGTCAGTGCTGAGTGAGCAAGAACTCTGAAGTGAGCATCAGCCTTTTGTGAGCAATCAACTCAAGACGGCCATGTTTCAGGCCTCATCGACCAAGGCCGCATGAAACTTTTCGGGCCCCGAAAAGTTTTTTCCGCCCTGATGACATTTTTTTGCACGCGCCCATGTTTTTGCATCCTTCTGGCCAACAATGGCGTTCACAGGTGGCCACGCGGCTCAAGCACAGTGGTGAAAGAGCGCGCAAGACCACGCAAGGCAAGGCAGGCGCCAAGACAACCCAGAGACAAACACAACAATGCGCCAAACCAAACCCATGACAGTGCTGAAACTGCAGAAAGGGCCACAGTGCAAGATGCCGCGGGTCACTGTGGTGAGCCATGGGGGCTTCACCACGTCGGTCACTGTGGCGCAGGACGCCCGCCTTGAGCCGGCGATGATTGCGTTCTGGCTTGCAAAACCAGTTTGCCGGAGGTGACCTTTTGGTTCTACGATGTGGAGGTCCAGCCAGGCATGCCGGTGTCTGAGGTGGGCCTGCCCGCACGTGCCGTGAATGCGCGGTTCCTGTGGTGTCGGAGGCACTGCAGAGCGTTCTCAGATAGACAAGGCTACTTACGTGAGGATGCGCGATGACATGGAAATACCAGACGAGCGCTTTGTTGACTGGGCTTGGGAGTCCATCGCGGGGCAGAGCAGGGCCAGCTTGCAGGACGTGTGGGAGTCCTTCGTTTGCCAGCACTTGGAGCTGCTGAAGGACTTGGATGCTCAGCAGGAGAGCTCTCCGGAGAGCCCAACGATGTGGCAGTGGAAGAAGGGGACGGTAGTGCGAGCACTCCAGCTCGCCACACGGCAATCAGGTGCGCCAGCGTGGGATGGATCGCAACGATCGCTGAGAACATGGAGGTGGACACCAAGGAGGCTTTTCCCGCGTTGGGGCCCACACTGATTGACGCTGAGGCCTGCCTTTTTCTATGTGAGAGTTGTTCTAACACCCTTGCTTTGTTTTTTAGAATGTTCCTCTTTTTGGGCGGTTTGCGCAGGGCTCGAGTCACGGAAGCGCGGCGGAAGCTTAGGCCAGGAAAGGTGTTTTCTGGGCTTGCCAGTTAAACAAACTTTTCGGAGCCGAATAAGTTTTTTCAGCACGATTGTGCAGGAAGACGCGAAGATTGACAACCAGGTGGAGCAGGTGCCGGAGCCGGGGCCGCCCAAGATGAAACAGCGCCCAACAGGAAGCGCGAAGGGAAAACGGGGGCTGACCAAAGGCTCAACGCACGGCCGGAATGTGAACCATGAGATCAAGAAGCTGCAGAGCGTCGCCCGTCACACTGGTCCCGAAGGTGGCATTTGCAAGATGCGTTTGTGATATGCTGAGGGATCACGCGTCAAAACGATGCCAATGATCTCAAGCTCACAACCGATGCTGTGACCGCCCTGCAGCAGAGTGTGGAGTGGCATGTGACCGACCACTTGGCAGACGCTAATGCCTGTGCTTCTCACGCGAAGTGGGCCGCAGTGCAGGTCAAGGACTTCAGGCTGCTGCGGCGCTTGCGGCGCAGGCTTTGAGCAGATCAAGGACTTCAAGCTGCTGCCTGCTGCGCTGATGTGTGTCACGGTCGCCGGCGCCGGCTGCCTTGCGCTGCTGCCCTGGACCCAGACTACGAGTTGGTGCGCTGGCTGCGCTAGGGGCGATTGCGATGAGAGAAGCCGGAGTCTTGCGAAAAGACGGCTGGCTTGCCGCTTGTGCTTGCGTGTCAGAGAGCCCCAGATCATTGAACTTTGTTTTCCAGATGCGCATCATTTGCAACCTTTCAGGAGCGCGATGGACCTTCCGCCCACCCCCGCCCTACTGCGGGGTTTGCACCTGTGCTGGCGATGTGGAGAAGGGTCCGTTCTGCAGTGTCTTCAGGCACAGCGCCACAAGGCATACCTCGTGTCTGCCGTGGCGGGCATGGAGTGGGAGTGCTCCCGAAAGTCGTTTGTTCATCAGCCTTTTTAGGCCGCTGTGAGGACCAAGCCCAAGGCACACCCTTTCACTTTGAGCACATTGCTTGCGGCAGAACAGACAGAGGCTTGAGAGGTTGAAAGGTGCTTGCCTGTGGTGGCAGGTGCTGGTGCCTGACGTGAGCTTGCTGGCACTCACGGCGGCGGGAGGGGGGGTGGAAGTGAGATACGTTTGTGTCAAACCACGCTTTGTTCGAGTTTGTCTCCAGAAGGCAAACGCTGGCGCGAAGAGCGCAGAGGCAAGCCTTGGTCGGGAAAAAACCGTTCGAGGCCCGACAAGTTTTTTCGAGCTGGTGAGGAGTTTTTGTCAGAAGCCGTTTGTACGCTGTTTGTAAGCTGCGCCCTTGCTTTGTCTGACACGGGTCAATCGTTTGTTCGCCAGATGGTCTCCAGAAGTGTGCTTGTTGAATGTCCCGTTATATGTTTTTTTGATACCCTTGAGAATCCACCATTGGCAGTTTTGAGGGGTGACTAGCTGTGTCCTTCAGGCCCAATCGTTCGCAATTGTCTCCGGGAGGCAAGTTCTGGCGCGAAGAAAAGCGCAGAGGCAGAGCTTCGGTCGTGGCAAAACCTTTTCGGGGCCCGAAAAGGTTTTTTGGCCAACGTGGGAGGTTTTGTCGAAAGGTTTTTGCCAGCCGTGCCCAATTGTTCGCCAAATGTCTCCATGCGTGGTGTTTGCCAGCCGTTTGTAACTGCGGCAAACGTTTCCCACGCTTTGCGCCAGTTTGTCTCCAGGAGGCAAGTGCTGGCACGAAGAGCGCAGAGGCAAGCCTTGGTCGGGAAAAACCTTTCGAGACCCGACAAGTTTTTTCGAGCATCTGGTGAGGAGTTTTTGTCAGAAGCCGTTTGTACGCTGTTTGTAAGCTGCTTGTAAGCTGTGCCCTTGCTTTGTCTGACACGGGTCAATCGTTTGTTCGCGTGTGCTTGTTGAATTTCCCGTTATATGTTTTTTTGATGCGCGAAAACTGTTGAGAATCCACCATTGGCAGTTTTGAGGGGGGAGACTGCGTTCCCCAGGCCCAACCATTCGCAATTGTCTCCGGGAGGCAAGTTCTGGCAGAGGCAGAGCTTCGGTCGTGGCAAAAACTTTTCGGGCTCCGAAAAGGTTTTTTGGCCAACGTGGGAGGTTTTGTCGAAAGGTTTTTGCCAGCCGTTTGTCAGCTGTGGCACAGACACGGGCCCAATTAATTCGCCAAATGTCTCCAGGCGTGTTGTTTGCCAAGCCGGCCGTTTGTACCTGCGGCAAACGTTTCCCACGCTTTGCGCCAGTTTGTCTCCACGCTGGCACGAAGAGCGCAGAGGCAAGCCTTGGTCGGGAAAAAACTTTCGAGGCCCGACAAGTTTTTTCGAGCATCTGGTGAGGAGTTTTTGTCAGAAGCCGTTTGTAAGCTGTTTGTAAGCTGCTTGTAAGCCGTGCCCTCGCTTTGTCTGACACGGGTCAATCGTTTGTTCGCCAAATGGTCTCCAGAAGTGTGCTTGTTGATTTTCCCGTTATATGTTTTTTCATACCCTTGACAATCCACCATTGGCAGTTTTGAGGGGGGAGACTGTGTTCCCCAGGCCCAGTCGTTGGCAATTGTCTCCGGGAGGCAAGTTCTGGCGCGAAGAAAAGCGCAGAGGCAGAGCTTCGGTCGTGGCAAAACCTTTTCGGGGCCCGAAAAGGTTTTTTGGCCAACGTGGGAGGTTTTGTCGAAAGGTTTTTGCCAGCCGTGCCCAATTGTTCGCCAAATGTCTCCATGCGTGGTGTTTGCCAGCCGTTTGTAACTGCGGCAAACGTTTCCCACGCTTTGCGCCAGTTTGTCTCCAGGAGGCAAGCGCCGGTGCAAAGAGCACAGAGGCAAGCCTGGCGGGGCAAAGAAAACTTTTCGATCCCCGACAAGTTTTTGCCAAGCCAGGCCCAATCGTTCGCAATTGTCTCCGGGAGGCAAGTTCTGGCGCAAAGAAGAGCGCAGAAGCAGAGCTTTGGTCGTGGCAAGAAACTTTTCGGGCCCCGAAGAGTGGCACAGACACGGGCCCAATCGTTCACCAAATGGTCTCCAGGAAAAACTGTTTTGGGTTTCCCTTGCGGAAGTGCGCACGGAGTTGCAACAGAAACCTTTGGAATCCATCATTTACAGTTTCAAGGGGTGGGCAATCGGGAACAAACTTTTCAAGGCCCGAAAAGTTTTTCCGAGTATCCGGTAAGGAGGTTTTGTTTGTAAGGTGTTTGTAAGCTGTCCCCTTGATTTGTTTGACAATCGTTCTTCCGGTGATGGGGTTGCATCACTGTGTGTTTTTTTGATGTGCGGAAACCCCTGAAAATCCACCGTTGGCAGTCGTGAGGGGGGTGACTGTGTCTATAGGCCTTCTCCAGGCCCAATCGTTCACCAATATGTCTCCGGGAGGCAAGTTCTGGCGCGAAGAGGAGCGCAGAGGCAGAGCCTTGGTTGTGAAAAAACTTTTCGATCCCCGACCCGAAAAGGTTTTGTTTTGCCAAGAGCTAATTGCGAGGCAAGTGCTGGCGCGAAGAGCGCAGAGGTTGGTCGGGCCCCGAAAAGTTTTTGCCAAGTATCCGGGAAGGAGGTTTTGTTGGAAGCTGTTTGTAAGCTGCTCCCTTGCTTTTCTGACATGAGCCAATCGTTCGCCAAATGCTGTCTGTTTTTGGCGGTCCCTCAAAGAAAACCCTTGAAATTCACAACTTGCAACTTTGAGGGGGTGTCAGTTCAAGCCAGCCCTTGTAAGCTGCGGCAAACGTGTTCCCGCGCTTTGTGCCACTTTGTCTCCAGAATCAAGTACTGACACGGCGAAGAGTGCGAAAGCAAGCCTTGGTCGGGAAAAACAACTTTTCGAGACCCGAAAAGTTTTTGCCGAGTTTCCAAAGAGGAGGTTTTGTCGTAAGCCGTTTGTAAGCTGTTTGTAAGCTGTTCCCTTGCTTTGTCTGCCATGGGCCAGCCGTTCACCAAATGGTCTTTAGGAGTGTGGTTGTTGGGACCGACCAGCACGCTTTGCAGGTGGTGGCTCCTGCGCAAGTGATGCATGGTGCCGGGCAAAAGCGAAAGAGGGTTGCAGAAGTGACGCATGAAGCTGGTCAGAAGCGACATAAGCCGATTCAGGGAAAAGGGGGCAAGGCTGAACGGCCAAGGCCTGAGGGCTTTGGTGGAGCCTGTAAGAAGTTCTCGCACTGCGCCATCTGTGCTGAAGCTCGAACTTCCAAGCAGCGCGGCAGCGCTTGCCCATTTTGTTTGGCTGCCATAAGGCATCAGCTTGGCCACCAAAAGGTGTCTGAGTTGCTGCTGGACGCAGACTTGAGAGGCTGATTCGTTGCGGCGCCGGAATTGTACGTTCCGAGTAAGCCGAAGCGTGATGCTCAGAGGTTGGCTGAGCTGATCGGGAAGTTGGACTGTTTGTTTTGACAGAGGCGCCGGGCCTGTTGTCTGCTTGAGAGCACTTGCCTTGTTGAACACAAAGCTGACATGTTGGGGAAGACAAGTGCGCACCAGGCATTACTCATGGCCAGGAAGCCGCAGTTGTTCAGAAATGGGATTGTTTGCGGGGAAGCTGCCGTCTGCCTGCGTCACTTACCTTGTTTGCGGGTTTGTTGGACTGTTTTGTTGGACTGGGCGCTTTCGCTCGCAGCTTTTCCAAGCTGAAGCCGGTTGCATTTCAAGGCCCAAACAAATCCTTGTGTTTTCAGATAGGAGCGCAAAAGTACAGAGGGTGCTAATGTCTAGTCAATGGGTTTTGAACGCCACGTTGGAGCCATTTAGGAAACTTCTCCAGCTTCACTTCCCTCATGTTCGGAACCCACGCAGGAACACCGACGTGTGTTCACATTGCCAACACTACAGCAAGCGCCTTGTCCCTGCAGCCCAGACACTCGTCGCGAAAATCCGCACGGCCCTTGTGGAGCTTTGTCCCGGGTATAGCGACGCCTTGCCTGCCAACCAGTTGGATGAGCTGGAGCAGCGCAGCAGCACGTCCAAGATGCTTTCAGTCCTTCGTTTCGCAGCGCAATCGTGATGCTGAGAGGGATCCACTTTGCCAAGGGCTTCGCAGGGCGGCCAGGGGAGACTTGCGCAGCCGCCGTTCCGCACCGTGTGCCGTGTGAAGCCTCACATTGAGATCCTGGAGGCGTACGAGTGGCATCAAATGTCAGCTCGACGGCAGAGCCAGCAACCTGAGAAACTACAGTGACGACTCCCCCCAAGCTCATCATTCAGACCGATTTTAAGGAAAACAAGTACCCATTGGCTGACAAGATGTCTGAGGCGTGGCACGCGCGCAATAAACTCAGCCTCACTGTGTTCGGAGCGAACGTTCTGGCTCCCAAGTGCCTTTGTCTGATTCTGGCTGGTGCTTTTTTTGCTTCTTTTTCCTTTCCGCGTTTGATTCAGAAGCACTGCAGCAAGGACTGGGGGCGGGCGCATTGAACTCTTTGTCCTCCTCGTGTCAGAAATGTTGGACCATGATGCACAAGCTTCCATCATGCTCACCAACACTGTTCTGAGCATCACGCGCCAGCATGCGCACCTCGCCCACTACAGCCACACCTTACCTTTGACTCTGCAAATGCCCATAGAGGTCTGTTACTTGGGCGAGCAATATGGCAAGTCTGCGTCGACCGCTGCTTCGGCTGGTGCAACAAATGGATCAGCCAGTGGATCGCATCGTTGCCCATCCACAACCTGGACCACTTGCTCGCTTGCTTCCAGGCCCGCAGCCCTCAAAGAAAACCTTTTGGAATTTGTGAATAGTTTTTTTGCACACGAACCAAATGATTCCGAACGTACCCGGCCTTGAAAAAACTTTTCGGGGCTCGAAAAGTTTTTTGTCATTCCATTGCTCTTTCGTGTGCCTTGCAGGCTGGATCCAAGACCGCGGAAAGAGAAGATCCATCTGGCCCAAAGTTTGAGATTGTATGCTCTACAGGGAAGGCCCAACCCGCGTCTGCCAAAAAAAGTTCACATTGTGAACAAAATCTTCTCCGACCTGTCCGAGGCGCACACTTTTGCTTGGGAGATCAAGGAGACCATTGCCACTGAGCTTGAGCCCTGGAGGCTGGGTCGGAACGCCATCGCCCGCCGCTTTGCTTCGCAGAAAGATTTTGCTGCGGAAGTCATGCCCAGCCGCCCTTCATTTCTGGAAAAGTGCTCTGCCAAGGCTTTGTCGTTGCAGCGGGCAGCTGCCAAAAAGGCTCGCCAACTACGAGCGCTGCGTGGGTCTTCGTCCACATCCTCGTCGTCCTCCTCTTCCTCTTCATCCTGAGAGCCCAGTCGCCAGTCGGTCTCACCAGACACAGCTTTCTGCCGCGGACAGGCATGCATCATAGTAGCTCTGCGCACGCTTTCTGCGGAAAAAATGCTCCATCCCAAAAGCGTTCTTGAACTTTGGGCCCTCCAAGTCACTGCTAAGGCTGTGCAGCAAAGCCTTTGCACCTTCCCATGCAAGCTGTTGCTCTGTCATGCTGGCGCCGCTTGCTCGCGGAGGACCCACGCAAGAAAACAACTTTTCTGGTCCCGAAAGTTTTTTTTCAGTTTTGCCCCTCCATGTCTGTGCAGCAAAGCCTTTGCGCCTTTCCATGCAAGCTGTTGCTCTGTCATGCTGGCGCCTTGCTTGTGGTGGATCTAGAAAACAACTTTTCGGGCCCCCAAAGTTTTCCCCCTCTATGTCACTGCTCAGCCTATGCAGCAAAGCCTTTGTGCCTTTCCATGCGAGTTGTTGCTCTGTCGTGCTGGCGCCTCTTGCTCAGAGGACCCGCGCGCTTTCTGCAGAAAAAACTTTTCGTGCCCCGAAAGTTTGTTTTCAGCTTTTGGCCCTCCATTGTTTTGCTGGGCCTGTGCAGCAGCCTTTCCATCTGCAAGCTGTTGCCTGTTGCTTTGTCATGCTAGCGCCTCTTGCTTATGTGGGATCAGGCGCGAGCAACTTGTCGTAAGCTATGGGTAAGCTCCATCTTCGAAAAAAAGCAAACGTAAGCGACCTTTCGGTTGGCGGAAGCTTTCCGCAAGCGATTGCGGAAGCTGGAGTAATTTCCTTAGGGGTGTTTCTCACTGCTGAGATGTTTCCCCATGGTTTTGGGTGGTTTATTAGAAAGAAAGATGTCTGGACAAAATGGAAATGGAAGGTACCCCTAGATTTTCCTTTTTTTTCGCCCGCGATCAGAAGCGACAGGACACTCCAGCGGAGCTGGGCGCCTTACGTGTGGTGCCAGGCGCGCGCGGCGCGCACAAATGGAGCGATCAGGTGAGCGCTTAGAAGGCCCAAAAGAGCAATTCTAGGTGGTTCTACTGCCTGGTTTTACTGGGGTTGTAGGTGAGCCGGATGCGCCACAATCAAAACCCGGGTAGCTGAAGGTCAGTAAGGGATGATCCAAAAAAAAGGTGCAGCCACCCTTTCGATATCTTATTTTTTTGTGCAATGCGACCGCTTTTTTCGGACCCGGCCTTTCTTTCCAGCGTCGACTGCGCCTGGCCTTGTCTTTTGATTGCCGAGTCGAGTTTTGCCTGTTGTTGTTTTGTGTTGGGTTCAAGAGTCAGGGGTCCATGTTCACAGACATCAAAAAAAGGGGTTCTCAGATTGCTTCGGCGCAATCTCTGCAGCATCCCTTGGAATCCATTGAATTCTTCCAATCCATTTACGCCCTGGAGTCTCCACGACCCTCAAAAAAATAGGTTGATTGCCCAAGCTTCAGGGGCTATGACCCCTTTTTCTAGGGGTTCATTTGGAGACTCTAGGGAAGATGTGGATCGCCCGTCTGATTTCCCGCAGGTGCCGACTCCTGTCGGCGCCCGAACTCCGCCGGTGTCGGTTTCCGCCGGAGGCTTCCACCGGCTCCTGGGGCCGTGGTCCAAGAGCTTCGGGCAGCGCAGCGGCCGCGAGTGCCCGGCCCAGCTGCAGGCGATGGCCCGCCACGTGGAGGACGGGGCGGACGGGGGGGGGCTGGGTTTTTTTTCCGGCAGAAGAAAGCGGGGTGGGCGGAGTGGGGGTTGTCAAAGGACTTTGGAGTTGTTTTGTTTTACTTTACGCCTATCTATTTTGGGTGTCCTATGGAATCCAGCCAAAACAAGGCTCTAGGGCGTTTGGTAAACCAACCCGTTGGATTAGTTGGTTCCCAAAAAGAGCAACCAAAGGAAAGGGAAGCAAGGAAATCTTGTTTTTTTGTTCCTTTGGGTGCCTTAGGGAACCCAACCAATAAGAGTGGCTCTCTCAGAAGTCCCCTGAGATGTTGAGGGGTTCTCGACACTGTGGGTTCCATTTGAACCATCTGGAGGAGCAGTGGTTTTATGTTTGGAGTCCCCAACCAATTCCCTGTTTAAAGGTGAGAACCCTCATAAGACCCAGGGTCCCTAGCAGACCAGGAGACTGGCTGTTGAGGCAAAACCACGTACCAGCTGATTTGTCGGTTTCGAATCCTGAATCAGGTGGTTCTGGGATATATCCCTGGGGGGTGCAAGGCTGGTCCGTCCCACTCGAAGCCTCAGCCGCTTTTTGAACCACCCCTTCTGGTTGGCTGAGGGAAATATTCTACAAAAACGGACATAGATCCTCAGAATAGACTTCTGCTATGTTTTCCTTCTGTTTTGTGACCTATTGAGAAAGTGGGCACACCTTCCCGCAAATTTCCAATGTAATTACTTCTGGAACAGAAGCTGCTGGCCGGAAATCCTCGCTTAAGGCGACCTTAACGGGTTTGGAGGCGCTGCAAAAGCTGGTGCTGGTAGGGCCGGAACTTGGAAAAGAAACGCTTGATCGCTCGCACGTGTTCAAAGTCAAAAAAATGCAAGCTCGATCCTGCAGTTGTTGTCGGCAAACGCTGCACGCAGTGCGCCCAGGCCAAAGCTGGATCACTGGTGCTGTGGCTTTCAGCCCTGCCCCACGGCCCCAGCAGAAACTCTGGCACAAAGTCCTAGCCCAGTTGCTCATGCTGGCCTTTGGTCCTTTTTTTTTGGGAAGGGTTCCCCTTTAAAGTCAATCAACCAAAGAAGGATGCCCTTGTTTTTCCCATGGAAATCCACCGGGTATCTGAGCCAGGGTGCGCGCGGAAGCTCCTTCTCGCTGTGAGTCCATTCCACGGGCTGGGCACAAAGCGAGTGATTTTCAGTCGCCCAAGGAAACGTCGGCCGAGTGCCTCGGGTGTCCGCGTACGTGGCCACTCGGGCTGAGAAACACCGGGGGGTCGGGATCCGTGTCTCGCGTATTTTTCGAAAGGCTAAGGCCGCAGAGTCGCCATCTGGACCACATGGGGGTGTCATTTTTTGGGGAGGTTCCCCTTTTGGGGTTGGTTGAAGGGGAGGCCCAAAGGGCCACCATTCTGGGGGGACCACTATTTTGAGAGCCCGTATGAGCAGCTTCACACTCACTTGAGGGTTCTAGGATTGATCAAAGAACTGGCCTCCAAAAAGACACGCCACGATAGGTAGTGGCCAGGTGCGCAGAGCATCTTGGACAAGCCGCCAGTGATTGTATCGCAATGGCTGCCTCACTGATGTCTGGTTTTTGTGCAACCGGTGCAACCTCTCCCCACGTTGGGAGCGGGGGTGGGGGGGGGCTGGGAGGCGGCAGCTGTCGCTTAGGCCATGCTGCCCGTGGATGCCGCGCCCTTCCTGGGCCCTGGCCGTGACCCCGCCACGCCGCTGAGTATGGCGGACGCAGGCGCGGGCGCGCTCTCCGACGGATCGATCCGCGGGTGGGTGCCATGGGAGCGAAAGCCGCCGCCGGGATGCTCGGAGAGAGATTCAGGGCATGCCCCAAAAGGAATCTAAGGGCTGGTAGTGCTTTCGCAGTGTGATTAAGCTGTTTCACTGTGTTTCAATCGTTTCAAGTGCTTGGCGGGACTCGGAGCACAGCACAACCACTTTCTGGGTGCTTTGGGCAACGGAGTGTTGGAAAATAGGTGTTTCCGGCATCAGGGGCCACTTTTGTTTTATATTTTTATTTTTCTGGCGCAGCCACTACGGCTCAGGCATGCTCTTGTGCGAGCCACATGATGACATCCGCCAGAAAAGCAGCCCAGACAACAACAAGAGGCTCGCTCTCTCGCTCCAGCGACTGACTCGCTTCGAGCCATGGGCGAGTCGATGCCGTGATGATTTGGTTCTTCCTGGAGGCCGGCCAGCTCCTAGCACAGCTCGCTGTGCGTGAGAACTGTGAGGCGTTACGAAGTCGTTACTTGCATATCACCTATGGAACGGTTTCCGTATTCCCTTTGTTTTGCGTGGTTGCAGATCATTTTGTTTGTCGCACAGTTTTCTTCTTTCGGGCAACAATGGACCCGCACATTTTGATCATATCCTTGACATTCAAGCCGTACTACCCTTTAGAACGCTTCTGCATGTTCAACCACCCACCCACCCGCCAGCCCGCCCGCCCGCCCGCACACCCACCCGCACACCCGCCCACCCACCCAACCACCCACACAAGCCAGCCAACCAACCACTACCCCCTCCACTCCACCCTCCTCCCCAGAAATGTTTCTTTTTCTTTTTCTTTCTCTCCAAATCAACTGCCAAAGGGTACCATCAAAACGGTGGACTGCGTGTTGCTTGGCATTTAAACGGACACCGAAAGGAAACCCTTTCCATTTTTTACCGATTCCCAATTTTGAGAATCCCCCAGCGAGTGCCAAATTCCAGCAAACATATCGTGGTTTCCGTTTTTGCATAGTTTTTCCCGGAACACCATCATGTCGAAAAACAACGCAAAGGTCCTATGATTCCCTTGTAAATACCAACAAAGGCCCATGGTTTCATTCCCATGGTTTCCCTTGGTGCGAGAAGCAAATGGATTTTTCGCAACTCCATCTTCGGTAGGTCGCATTTTTCCATCCACAGGTGGCAACTCCCCCCCCGAAACAAAGAAAAGAAAAAGAAATCATAATGTGGTGTTCCTTTTTCTCCTTTTTCTTCCGGGTTTGCTCGAAAAGCCACTATGCTGGAAAAATAATCACAACCCCCAAAAACATGGTGCCCCAAGTTGTGCTGCTTCTTTTTCGGAAAAAAAAACACATCCCCAAAAAATGTGGCTTTGTTTTGCCATTGTCGAAAGAGAACCACCATGTTGAAAAACCCTACAGGTCGCTTGGACCCTGGGGGCACTCCTGGCCGCCGCCTGGCTGCTGGACCGGCGCCAGCTGCGGCGCTGCCGCCTGCTGGGCCGGCGCCGGGTTCGGAAGCTGCGGGAAGCGAAGGCGTGGCCCTGCTGCGGCTGGACGCCTCAGAGCTTCGCTGAGGAGATTTGTTTTTTGTGGACGACCAAGATAATGGACTATTTTTTGTGGACCATTCTTTTGTTCCTCTTTCTTTTTTGAAGGGAAAATTGCCTCCCTTCAAACAAAAAAAACAATCCCCGTCTTTGTCTTGGTTGGGCATGAGTCCAAGTGAAACCGGACTGGGGAGTCCTTATTTCCATTTTTGCCATTTCCCAGGCCAAGCCATTTTGGGCACACATTTTTGGTCCACGGCCATGTTTCTTATCTTCTTTTTTTTTAAAGGAAACCGGATGACAACAAAGACGTTGTTTGTTATTGAAATCGCTACGTCGATCCGCCGACGCCAGTGGGGTGCAAGGGATTTTAAGACCTTTTTTTTTGTGGAAGTCTGGCACATGTTTCAGTCAGGAAACATGTCCCAGATGCTGGGGATGCTGGAAATGCAAGGGATGCAGCCACACGACGTACAGGAACAGACCCAATCTTCGAATCCAACATTTCAAGACTTTCAGACACGCAAAATTGACGCAACACAGAAAATACCAGAGATGTCGGGAATGCTGGGAATGCAGCCGGCTGGGCACAAAAAAGACAAAAACACGGCAGGATTTGTTGATATTTCCCAACATCAACCATCAAAAGCAGATACTAGCAACCCCCTTCAAATACCCTAAGAATAGACTTCCAAAAGCACGATAATGCGGGTGTGTCTCAGTAACTGCTCCGCTCCGTACAGGTGAATAATTACAACTTCAAACAGTTCCTTGACGTATCACTGCACTTGGCCCCACCCAGACCCCTAACAGGCCGATTCCAACATCGCTTGAAGCAGCAAAGCACCATTAGCATTTGCAAAAAAAGAGACAAATTCATAGCAGCAAGGTAACCCTGATGATGCTGGGGATGCAGCCCCCTAGGCGAAACGCAGGTTTTTAGCAGGCAAGCCCAAGAACACTGGAAAATTACAGGGTTCTGGACACCCAGCACACCATGCTCAAAAAATGGCAGCCCTAAAAGTCTTCGGCTTTGATAAGAGATCCGAAGGAAGACCAAGTTGCACGCTCGACTGGCGTTGGCAGATTTTCTTCTTTGAAGGGAAAACATGTGGGCATGAGCCAAAATGAAACGACTATAGGGGCCTGCTGTTTTTTGGGTCCTTATTTCCATTTCCCAGGGCCAGCCATTTTGGGCACACATGTTTGGCCCACAGCCATGTTTTTTGTGGACGACAAAGACGTTGATTGTTTTTTTTGTTTAAAGTTTGTCTCTTTTTTTGTTTAAAGGAAACCAGACGACAACAAAGACGGTGTTTGTTCTTTTATTGTTTGAAGGAAGCCGGCGCCCCCCCCCCCCCCATTCCCCAAAATGAGTGACAAAGACCTGTTTTTCTGTGCTGTTTTTTTTTGAACGGACATCGCAGGCCCCTCCAATTTGTGTCGTTTTTTCCCCAGCTGAAAGCTATATGGATTTAGTCTCAGCCCAGAAAAATATCACCTTAGCTTATTCTCTTTTTTTGCAAGGACATCGGAGGCCGGAGGCCCCCAACTTTGTATCAAACAAAGCAGGGGCACCCTCAAAAAATGACACACGCACCATGTGGATTTGGAGCCCGCGGGATTTCGGCTTTCTTTTTGGAACAAGCGGCTTGGCCGGAACAAAAGACTCCATCATTTTCAGACAAAAGGCGTGAGCTCTGGATTTCATTCTGAACAAGCTCATTAGATCATTTGACTTGTAAGCAAAAAGTTCACACAAGTTTTGGGCCTGTTCCATGTGCCTATCATTTTTTCTGAGAAGAACATGGGTGTTGGACATAAATGTCCCTTGTTAAGTTTGTAGCTCTTCCAGGTCAGGAATTAGCAAAAAGTGGGGCCCGATAGGCGCCCTTTCTTTGCTCCCTCCCCAAAATTTCGTCAACGTGACAGGAAATTGCGAGTTAAACCATTTGGCGAATGGCTGAAACTTGTGTCATTCCTTCGCTCACTTGTTTTCTTGCTCCTTTGGGATCGGTGTCCCTCAAAACAAAAATGCTTAGGAGGTGTTTCTCTTTCGTGTCCTTTCCCTTTGAGGAAGAGCTAAACTCTGGGCCCCTCCCCCCAAGAAAGCCGGAGCGAATTGGAGCGAATTCGGAGGACCCGCGGGAGGTCTGGGTGAGCTTCGGCATCGAGGAGGCCTCGGGGAAGACGCGGAAGCGGCGCATGGCGCTCAGCGCCTTCCTCCAGCTGCTGACGACGTCGAGCGGAGCCCAACGGCCCTACCTGAAGCTTGGCAGAAAAAGCGGAGAAAAGGAAACGCGCCTGTCGTTTTTGTTTTGGGGGGGTGGGGGGGTGGGGGGGGGGAGTTCGAGTTTTGAGGCCAGACATTGAAGATGATAATTTTTGGGTTTCTGACGGCAACGTCTCTGCGTTTTTCGGGCCAAAAGCTGAAGATCGTGGCTCTTTGGCTCGCCTTCGGCTTTCAGTGTGGGCAGGAAGCAGTTCGACTTGGACCGGGAGATGCCTTTGGAAGCCCGTCTCCACTGCCGCGTGCTGCGTGAGCTGGAGCCGGGCCTGAGGTGGTGGGGCACCACGGTCCAGACGAATTTGTGGATCGGCGGGCGCGGCTGCGTCACGGGTTTGCACAACGACGACGAGGACAACTTCCTGGTCCAATGCTTCGGGAGCAAACGCGTGGTGCTCTTTCCGCCGGAGGCCGGCGAAAATCTGTACGTGAACGACAAGTACGACAGCGGCACCCGATGCTGCGACGTGAACGTCTTCGACGTGGACGAGGCCCGGTTCCCGCTTTTTTTCCAGGCCAAAGGGAAGGAGGTCATCGACTTAAGCCCGGGAGACGTGCTGTTTATCCCGGCCTTCTGGTGGCATGCTGTTATCACCACCTCCGACACCTCCATCAGTCTCAATAGCTTCGTGAGCCGCCCAAAGGAGCAGCTCACGCGCGGCGTGGTCCGATACCTCAGGCATTTTTTGCACCTGCGCGCCGGGTATCGTAGAGGCAACTGCGTGTGCCATGCCAACGAATCAGAAAAGAGTTTGGAGATGGGCTCTTCCAGCACAAGGGCGCCTTGATAACTAAGGGATTGCTGGCCTTTGACCATTAGGAGCAATGCTAGACTTCAGAAAGGACCCTTGCAACTTTGGCAATCTGTTTTCTTTTTTTTTTTTTTTTTTTCTCTCTCTCTCTCTCTCTGTGTTTTGGGCTAGCCCACAATATGACTACAAATCGTACTCTTAAGACTGCCTGCGGCACTTGTCCCCGTCCCCGACAGGTACAGCTGGATTGCCCCTTCAACAGTTGCTCAAATTCAGGGTGGGTTCCAGTAAACCTGTTGAGGTTCCAAGAAGGGACGTTGGAGGACCTGCGGTTTTTCGGGGCACCGAAAAAACGCGTTGCAAGAGGCACTCTTCGCTACGGATCCGCCGGTGACGCCAAAGCGGAAGCCGCAACGCGGCTGAGCCGAACGGCGCGGGTGGCAAGGTGGAGGGAGCGGCTGCCGTTGCTGGAGGAGGATCCCAGGGAGTTACTTGGCACGAATGTGCTGCAGATTAGCATGGAACCCAGAACACCAGCAGTGCTTTTCGGGGATCTCCTTTTGCACCCCAAGGTTTTAATAATTTATAATATTATTATTTTCTTTGGGGGGGGTTCCATGTGTGTTTTTTTGGGCGGAGTATCAACGTCTCCATAAACCGTGGCTACGAATTTCAACAAGCCACTTGTGGGGTTGTGGACTTGACTCGGCCAGAGGGACTTGACATCTTACACGCAGAAAACTCGAGGTCTCCATGGACTGGTCTTGTAAACCTCAAGCCCGGCCAGAGCGGTGCGCAATGTTCCTGAAGATGAGCGACTTTCCGTTAGCTATATATAGTATAGTAGGCCCGTGATAGTCATATGTGTTTTCTTTTTTTTCCTTATTTTTGTATTTTAATTTTTGTCTCGTCCCTTGTTGGGGGCTGCAAAAATGAAGGGGGACGCCAACAAGGAGAGCCTTACCAGTTTCCGGGGCTGTGATGTTTCACCAGCCCATTCCGTCTGGGATGCGAAGGCATGAGCTGACACATGCGCCGCCGGGGGAAGACCACGGCAGCCCTGCGGAGCTCTCGGCCGGGGACCTACAAATGGCTTCAGGATGTCCTTTGGGCACTTCCCACAGCCGAAAAATCACGAGTTCCAGTCTGGGCATAGGGTAACACTCTCCAAGCGTAAAGGAGTATGGACTTCATCCGTGGTGCGCGAAAAACTTGAGCATGGCTTTGACCATGGAAAATCGGTCGAGTCTCTACGGCTTTACCAGCCCGCGGTTCAAGGCCGGCTGCGTTTTGATGGCCGTTTGCACGGGGCAACCCTCCAAGATGTACGAAGGGCAGAACCAGCCATCACCATTGTTTGCTTTCTTGCTCATCTTTGGTAGGCTGCAAAACATAAAGTTGTGTACCGTACCAAGGGTTGGAAAGCAGCCTTCCTTGAGTGGTTCTCCGAATTTCTATGATGGATTTTCATTGGGAGCCCCCTCCTGGACGCTTGGTGGGTTGGCCGACGTCAACTTTCACCTCCAGGATGTCCGCTGCCTCCTGTTTTGTGCCGTCAATTGCAGACCCAATGATGGAAAAATCGCCCGGGTGTTCTCTCAACCCCCCAAAAAAAACGGGCGGCTCTCGCGCGGTTCTTTCGGTCCTTTCGGTCAGCCCGCCGAAGAACTTTTTCGCGCCCAAGCGAAAAGGGCGGCGAGGCCTTGGGCGAGAAGCTCGTGGGCCTCGCCGCCTGGGTGGCTCGGATCGGATCTGCTGAATTTTCGGAGCCCAGCGAAGGGGCCGAACGGTTTTTCTGGGGGGGTGAGCCCCATATTCCAAGCATGTTGCGGCCAAGACTGCGGGGCTTTGGCTTTTTTGTTTTATTTTTATTTTTTGGCCTGTGTGGGAGTTGAGCCATCCATTTCGAGGCCCCAAAGAGACAAAGGGGTAACTTGTTCCATGTGGGACATATCATCCTTTTTAGCTTTCCCGCAATGGTCATCTCTATGAAAAGGACCTTGGATCAACCCCCATACCTCAACCGTTGATTTTCCAAGGGCTACTAGTTCCAACTCAAAGACTCAAAGAAAAAGCAGACCCATGTTGCGTTTGTTCCAAGGCGTTGCGCGTCAGCCCTTTACTAAGTGTTGGGAAGGAACAAATGGCATCCATACTCCTTGCACAGGATATCATGGCCAAGAAAAAGGAACATGCCATAGCAAATTCACAGCCACCTACGTTGTGGAGGTTGCCCCTCAGTGGTTCCGGGGCAAAAAACGCGCACCCAGAAACCTACAGATATCTACGTACAAAAACGTGTGTCAAAGCAGGGGGACCCCAAAAATGATGGCTTTCCTTTTGGTGCCCCTTCAAAACTAACCCTCTGTTGGGGGTACCCTCAAAACGCACAACCTCACATTTTTTTCAGATTGCAAAAGGTCCTATTGGTTTGACCGAATTTGCTTGAGTCTTCAGCTTCTGCGAAACCTACCGGATTTAGTTGAGGCCTTGCCGAGTAGATGGCGGCGCTTCGCGCGTCGCTTTGGCCGTATCAGGACTCCGTGGGCGACTCCTGCGAAGGACTCGTTCAAGGGAGATTGCTTCAATTTGCTTTTGCTTTGAGCAAGCCGGAATCCAGTTGAATGAGGGCCATGTTGCAGAATACAGATGAACCTGGAACCCTCCATGGTGGTTTTTTGGGGTTCCATGTTCATTTGGGAAGAAAATAATCGTTCCCCGCAGGAGTTTGACGTCGGGCGGCGAGACGGAGCTGCGAAATTCTGCGGCTCGAGGCTCGGCTTTCATGTCGGCCATGAGGTTCCGCAGCCGTGAAGCTCCCAAACAGCTTTTCCCGGGGCCCTCCTATATATGGGTATGGGTCAAAAGATGTCAAAAGGCCGGTTAGCCCCCAGTGAACATCAACCAATCCCCACAAAAATAGGACTAAAATGGGTGTGCACCACCCCAAATGGTACCATTGGTTTTGACCCACAGCCATATAACCTTTAAGTGGCAGCTCGGAAGTGGCAGTCTCATGTGTGCCATTGCTTGCGACGACTTGGCTAAGATTTGAGGTAAATCGCGCGAGACTCGTGACTCGAATTGGTGGCTTGCATGCCGTGCTCGTTTCTTTCCGCATCATTGCGGTGTGAGAGACAGGCTAGCCTGCTGAGGGACAAAGGTGCCTCTGGCATCAGTTCTGGTGCTTATCATGTTTCATCCTCAAAACAAGTATGTTGTCAATTGCGACTTGACTGCAGCTGAGTTAAGAAGGGATCATATGGGCACAGTCTTCTCTTTTTTTGGCTGATCCAATGGTGTCGTTGCTGAGTGGAGTTTTGATCTTCCAATTTGCAGACCTTGCTCTCTGCAAGCCTACACCAATGTCCGTCGCATTGGGCAGATCCATAGACACGGCAAGCGCGCAGAGGAGATGCTATATGGTTGTGTGTCAAAATCCAAATCGTACCCCCAGTGAACATCCCAATCCCCACTAAAATACACGAAAATGTACCCCAAAATGGTACCATTGGTTTTGACCCACAGCCATATGCGCCTTTGTTGGAGGGTACCCCTCTTTTGATTCTTTTGCAGTTTTTGCGCGGACCAAAATCGAAAGAGAACACGCGATGCGCCCAGGGCACGGAGACTTGACATGAAGACTCTTCCCGGCGCAGGTGGGCCGCCAGCGCCGCGTGGCCTTGGGAGAGGAGGTGGGCGATGAAGCTCGCGGAAGCTCGCTCTGCCGCTGTCCAAAGATAATTTGTTTCTCGGGGTCAAAAGTTGCCACCCTAACGCCTGGGTCCAGTTGGAGGGGCAGACAGGATGTTCGATCCGCGGCGTTCGGGCTCAGCCATGACAACCTCAAATAGGCTATTTGCCTTGCATCGATAGCCTCAAAAGCCTTTCACAAGAAGTCATAGGAACTCATGCATAACTTGTTTTTGTTTGATTCGTTGAATAGCATGCGGGATGTGTGTAGCGTGGTTCATGGGGTCTGCGGTCTGCGGCTATCCACGCATCGCACTCATCGGATCGCGAGGAGACGCTCCGGTCCCGGATGGTCGCCGCGACGCCCTGTACAGCGCGGCTTTTCGGAAAATGGGCGCCGATCCGGGATTGAGCCGGACCTGAGCGTTGCATGGCGTTTCCCATACTTTGAATACCCACCCCTTTGAACCAGCCAAAGCGGGATCGCCCAAGAGAGGGCCATCAGACATGTCCAGCTCGGATGCGAGTGTTTGAGGCTTTGGTCGCGGGCGGAGGAGCAACTGCAGCAGGCGGGACGTTCGCATGTACAAGTTGCCACGGGGGCGGCTGTGCACATACATCTGTGTCTCCGAAATCGGGGGAACCCTAGAAAAATGGTGTCTTTGGGTCGGACTCCTTTTGGTTTCCGTCTTCAAATGACCGTGGAACCCACAATGAATGGCAAGGGCTTCCTGTGCAGCACACACCGCGGGGGGGGGGTTTCTGTGCCATGGACTAAAAAAACAATACCCTAAACGAAGGAGGTTGCAAAATAGACCCGGGGGAATTCCTCCCCCATCCCCTCTTCGCGACCCGAAGACCCGAGCTCCGAGCCCGAAGACGGTTCTCGCAAACTGATCGAGGCCTTGGAGGAGACTGGGAAGCCTTGGAGCCTGAAGAAGGGCGATGGCCCGGGCCTCGGTTTTTCGAAAAGCGACGAAGCGACGCCGACGTTTTCGGGTTGGCTTGGTTTTTGGGGCGATGAAAAGGTCCGGTGATGCGGAGCCCGTATGCGGGGTGGATGAAAAGGTCCGTGATACCTGGGATGACCGGAGTTGTTTTCGGGTGAGCAGACAATCAAAAGGTCCGTAATACATGGGGATGTGTAGGGAAATCCAGCAAAAGGGATGAAGCATGGCGAACATGCGGGAACACTCCAAACCACCAAACCACAGGGAGGGTTATATACCTGGACCTTCCAACATGTAAAATTAACGCCGTTTCCCAAAACAGCAATAATTTTTGCCGGTTGCTGAAAAAAACGCTCTTGAGAGGAAAAGCGCTCGCCGTGAGTCCAGCTCGGAACCAGGCAAAAAAAAACGCCGTTTCGCCGGCAAATTACGCCGTTTTGACGGCAAGTTACGCCGTTTTGCAATTTTGATTGATGCTAGAGTGCGCAAACACTGAAACTGCCGGCAGGCGAAAATAATCGCCGTTGGGTCAAAAGACATAGTTTTTGACAAAACGGCAATAATTTTGCACATGTTGGAAGACCCAGGTATTCTATCATCATGCTTGATTTGTTTAGTTTCACTAATATCTTGATAAACCGGTTTAACATCTCCAATGCGGGTTCAACCCCAAACAACTCGGAGCCCCCCATTTTTGGGGAGGGGCTGGCTGACCTCCGCGCGCTCCGCGCGCTCCGCGCGCTCCGCGCAACGCGCTTCGCCGGAGGCGCCTTCTACGGCCCCAAGATCGACATCCAGCTCCAGGACGCCCTGGGCCGCGGCCACCAGCCGGGGGCCCTTTCGCGGGGAGGAGACACGGCGGGGGGTTGGAGTTTGGACTGCGGCCGGGGTTTTGCCATAAATAACTAACTTTTCACTTTTTCCATGTTGGAATATGAAGTCTGTCTGGTTTTCCCCCCCAATGGCCACTGAGATCCCCCAATTGGCCGATCCGGGAAATGGAACCAAGTCTTCCAAAGGGGTCCGTTCGGGAGCTTCCATGGCCTGGGGTAGGTTGCTGGGGCACCATGTCACGATAGGCTGCCGCTTCTTGGTTGACCGGAGTAATTACTGTACGCCATGTAATCTAGGGCTGGAGGCTTCCAACAATTATCAAGAGCGGGAATTCCGAAGCAGTTGGGCTAACACGTTAACGTTTGCCCCCCCACCGCCCCCCAACGTTTGAGCTGCAGGTAACTTCCCCATTCTACACCCCGGGGATACCAATCTTTCGAGAAGCCACCAAGAAAACAGGGTAAGATTAAAGCACTTGTTCTAAGCCCACCTGAGTCACAATGAAGACCTATAATTTTTTGGAGGGCAGGCAATCCCAGCCATACATGGGTGCGGCCAGCTTTTTTGTTCTTTGCATGGTTCTGGATAGACCATTGTAATACCGGGCTTTGATTACAACTCACCTCCACCTTACCCTCCCACCAACTAACATGGAAGTGACAAAAAGGCCCTTTCCAAGAGGAAAATAGTCTTTCTACAGGAGTCTGTGCACTTCCATGTTAGCCGGTGGGAGGGTATCTTTTTCCCTTCTTCAGCGAGCCAACCGGAAAAAATGGCAGGTGCGGCACCATTCAGCTGGACTTTCAGCTGCCGGGCGGCCCACGCTTCCGACCGGGCCGATTTGTTTTGGGGAGGGTAGGTGGTTTCAAGGGGAGCCAAACATACCCCCCCCCCTCTGCCATGTGTTTTGGGGGGTCCGATTCTTACTTTGAGACAACCCTTTCTGGGCTTTTCAGGGGAACCAGAAGGATATCACCTTGCCATGTTTTGCAAGTCCTACTTTGAGACAAACCGCATGGCCGACTCTTTCATTTTCGCCGTGCAAAATCGGGTCATTGTTTTGCTTTTCTTTCACACTCACATGGACATGGCCTGCCTTGGCCATAGGCCATTGCGTTTCAATCTCCGCTACCAGACTGAGAAGGCCCTGGAAGAGAAGGCCTGGGGAGAAGTTCCTGGCGCTTGGTCTGTTTTGCGTCCGCCAAGCGGCGCTTTCGCTTCACATCACCAGAAACCTCACAGGGAGTCCAGTGTTCGCAGGCTCTTGAGCCGAGTGCTGTGTGTCACAAAAGAGGCGAAACGAGTCACAGGAGCATTGCAAGGGCACTCGTTCGTTCCCAAGGACCGCAGTGGTAACGGGGCGTTAGGTATACACGTGCCCTTCTGTCGCATGTGTGCTTCGTCTTTGCCAGGAGAGCGTGGACAGTGCCGAAACCGGCGACGAGGCACAGATTGACAAGCCGGCCAAAAGGGGAAAAACCGCGTGAAGGACTGTGAGAGGTGTTCAAGATGGAGGCCTCTGGCCAGCGGAGAAAATGAGGTTGCTCCTGTCACGGTGGTCTTTTCCTGACTTCGCTAGCTACCCGCCAAAAATGTGAATCACCGGCATTGGAACATGCTGACTGTCACAGTCACAGTTTGTCATGGCTCCGTTTTTTTTTTTGCAGTTTGCTGCAGATGCCTCACAAACTCTGCCCATGTGTTTCGTTGCTTTTCGCAAGAAAGGAGCACCAAAGAGAAGCCAACGGACAGCACCCAAGGCAAATAAGGCAGCCAAGGAAAACCGCCTTTCCAAGTGCAAAAACTGAAGGAAAACTTGAGGCAAACCCAGGAATATGCCGATAAGAGGAAAGCGCACAGGAAAACTCCAGAGAGGCCCAAACGTGCGATTTCCGACACTTTGGCCCACTTCAGCGGAAGACAAAGCCGCAGAAGTCTCTGCCTCACGAATCCAACGCGGCCACGTGTACACACTTGTGTGTTACAAGTCAGCACAGAAGTTTGTCCTGGTTCAAGATGTTTGTGTGATCCGGGTCACTAGTGTTGCGCGTGAACATAAATGCCTGTTCCAAGTGAGCGCTCAGCAGGCGTCGCTGCCTGCGGGCTACGCCCGGCCGGTGATTCTGCACCGGGCCATCCTGGGCTCCGTGGAGCGCATGCTGGGTGTGCTCTGCCCGGCGCAAAGCGGATGGATGGGAGTTGGGAGTTGGGTCCCGGAGGTGCCAAATGGAGCCCCAAAGAAAGGGAGCAAGCCAATTTTCCGTGGGGTTTTGGTTGGTTTCTAGAATTTACCAAAACGGAGCCATCTTTCCGGGAGATGTATGTTGGTTAAGTTTTAACGAAGCCTTCTGAAGGTCATGTCGCCCGACGGCACTTTGATTCCTTTGAGTGAGGCGGTGCCCGTGTTGGTTCGTTTTGGAGGAACGCCGGTGAGTGGCAGGGTGCAGCTCTTGTGCCTCCGACTCCTGCTTTGTTTTTCGTTTTGAGCGGTAGTTGCCCGCCTCCGTTTTTCTTCTTTTCTTTTTTCTTCTTCTTCGTTTGGCGGCAGTTGCTCGCACTCAGGTGAGCATTATGCCCGGGGGCCACAGCGGGACTGGGCCGGGGATTGGCTTCGCCCCGATTCTGTCGTTTCCTCTGGCTCATCGCTCCGCGGGCAGCTCTCGCAATCAAAGTGTTGGCGTGGCAAGAAGAGTTGCCCCCAAAGAAAAAGATGCCATCACCCTACCAGCGAACCAGCACTACCAGCACCCCCCCCCGGCCCCCATCAGCCAAACCGCAAATTGCGCTTTTGGGGATTTTTTGAACATGGGAAAAGCAGTTGTTGGGGAGGGGGAGCGGGGGCGGTACTGGAATGCTGGCTGCTACAACTCCAGACGCCCGAAAGCTGTTTCAGGTAAAGCTTTCGGACATCGGACCCAGAAAGGCGGCTGCGATCATCAGAGTTGATCAGACTCTTGTCCACCAAAGCTGGCTTAGTAGCTCAAACTGCTTTGGATCAGGCAAGGCTCAAGCAATGATGCGAATCAGCACGGCCAAGGGTGTGTTCCCAATTTGCCACCAAGCCACCCAGGCGAAAAGCCTCGAGAGGTGCTCACGAGTTCCAAGAGGGGTTAAGGAACAACCACCTAGTTCCAAGCAGAGAGGAGTCAAGCGCGTCTATCTGCTTGGTTGTTTTTCCCAAGTCAAGCCCTTCTCGCCGTCTGAAGCGCCTTTAAAAGGCTGAGAGCCATGGCAGAATCCCCGGCTTGGGAGGCGCTCTCAGGGCGCTCGTGGTTTTGAAATCAATCATGTGCCTGCTTTGTTGGGGTGGTGGTTTTTTTTGGCACCCCTGTTTGGGGGGGGGGGGGCGGTGTATTTTCCTAGGTTTGGCGGGCGGGGTCGTGGCTCCGGTCTCGGCTCGGTCGATGGGTCGATTGGCCGCCTGGGTTGGTGAGCCGAATGCCAAACCTCAACCCTAGATCAGCGGGTTTACAAGCATAGAGGGCCATATTGGCTGTGGATCAAAAATGGGGCAACCCCAAAATGATTTCCCTGGCAAATGGAACCAACGACAAAACCCCGCGGTCTTCTGGTGGTTTCATTTTGACCCATGTGTTTTTGTTTCTTTCTCCTTTTCTTGTTCTTTGCTTTTCTCCGGGCTTTTTATTTTTTCCCCCCTGAGTTGTTGTATCAGTATCCCAACCAAACAAGCAGCCACCAAACCCCAATTTAAGCCACAACTAAACCAACTGAAGCCAAACCTGAACTGACCCCACTGTAAACCCGTAAAGAGACCGACCTCAAGCCGACCCCCATCAAACCCAAACCCGAAGTCAGCCCCACACAATTCTCACACCCTAAACCAGCGGTGTCAAACCTGGTGTGCGCCAAATTTTCACATTCTCTGGCCCACATCGGAAGCGTTGCATCGGCTGAAGCCCCGGAAGCCAAGTCCAATGGCTGCGCCAGCCATCGAGGGCCGAGGGTAGCCCTGCGATTTTTTTGCACAGGTTCCCAGGCTTGTTTGGGGTGGGGTGCGGTTTAGTGTAGAACGCTCTTGTTCTTTTGGGTGGGGGGCTGGCTGCGGGGTTGAGGTTTGGTTTGGAGTTGGGTCAGGGATGGGTTAGATCTGGCGTAGAGTGGGGGTTGGGTTTGTTTGGGGTTGGGTTAGGTTGCAAGGGGGGGTCGAGGGCGACGGTTTGTTCAGATGTCAACAGGCCACGCCCGAGGGGACTCGCCAGCTGGCTATGTTGAGGCTTATCCAGGCTGCCAGCCTTGGAGCTTGGATGTTTTTTGATTTGTCCAGACTTCTTTTTATTCCAACCAAATGGGATGAGTTGGCAATGGGCGTGATGTGGATTTGCGGTCGCCTTTTGCCTTCCCGACAAGACACCTCCCAAAAGGGCGAGTTGTTTGCTTTGTTTCTCTAAGTTTGTTTTGCTTTTTGCACCAGCACCGTCAACACCCCTCCGCATGTGTTTTGACCTCGTTTTGCCAACCTCGGCGGCGTGGATCTCGGCGGAAGGAAAAAACAAAGAGAGAGAAAGCGCCTTCATTTTCGCCCTCGTTTTTCCCGTCGCCCCCCCCAAAACCGCATCTCCTGTGCCTTGGTTCGACCGATTCTCCAGCTGGCGGTGGGGGTGGTGGCGCGGCACGTGCCGCACTGCGGCGTGGCCGCCTTCGCGGCCAAGGAGTTCCAGGCGCAGGAGGTGGTGCCACTCGGCGGAGAAAACGCGACGGGGGGAGGTGGGGAGGTGGAAGCAGCTGGCGGTCTGGTGGAGGCCACCTCGGCCGGATTTTTGAGTTTGTGTTTTTTTTTTCCCCCATTTGCCGTAGTTTTCCATTTTTTTGGTATACCTCTTTTGTGCACCAGAAAAAATGAGGTCCACCAGAGAAAGTTAGACCCTGAGCTTTTCTGAATCTATGGTTCACCCGCGTGTGGACCTTGCCTAGGGCTAGAGCCGTGTGGACGTTACCTAGGGGCCAGAATTGGACAGTTCGGTGCCTGTAGCACTCGAGTTACTCGTGCTGGCTGTTGAACCTGGGTTACTTGCATGGCTTGACTTCCGAGCTTCCGATCCGGCAGGGGACGGCTGGCCTGCGAAAGCAGAATGTTGGAGCTCTGCGGCCATGATGTCATTTGACTTAGCGCCGAATGTTGCCCTTCAGCTTTCCCTTTTGAGAAACGACTCATGTAACTGGCTGACGGCTGAGCGGTTTCCCTACAGAAAAAACAGAAAAAGAGAAACACCAACCTCCCTCCAACGCGAGGAAAGGAGCTTCCCCAAACCGACTCCCTCCGCAGCATGTCGCCGCATGTCGCCGCATGTTGCAGCCGTCCCGCCCTCCGCAGGCTCCAGGAGGAGGCCCTCTTCGTGAGCGCCGTGGCGACCCCCGTGGCGGAGAACGAGGAGCTGTACCGCGCGCTGCCCGGGCCCCGGGGGGGCATCGGACCCCCGGGCGCTGAAAAGCGGAAAAAGACGAGCCGGAGAAAAAGACGGGGGGTTCAAACGCCGGTGTTCTGGATGGGAAAGATGAGGGGCTCTTTGTTTGAAGGGGGATTTGGCATGTCGAGAGTCAAACATTTGTGATGGTGTTCGAGTCCTTCATTTATGCTCCAAGTGGCGCCATACTGCTTGCCGCACATTGCGCTGAAGGAATATGCCTTCAGCTGCTCACAAGACGCGCCCAATGATCAATTAGTTTACCAAGACGCAGCATCCAATTCCGCCTGGGACTTTTCCGACAGGATGCCTCTTGTCCTGTGTCATTCACTGATTTGGATAAGGAGTGCTGTCCTTTGGAGCGACTGATCGTTTGAATCCTTGGAACTTGACAGAAAGCGGGCAGTGGTCATTGCGCCAGGGAACCTCACATTCCACACGCCAGGCGGTTGCCTCTCGCCATGTTTGGAGGACGACGTGCTTCAAATATTCGTAGTGCAGATGCAGATGCACGGAATCCGGCGATCCTTACATGCTTGTATGCATACCTGCATAGATGAACTACAAACATCCGGCATCTGGAATGTGCACTGCATTTGATTTCCCCTTGGTCTCCCTGAAAAACCACACCAACGCGTGCCCCACCCCCCCCAAAAAAAAACACAAAAACAAAATAGAACAGACAAGTCCCCTTATGTGGTTTTGAATTTGTAAACCCGCCTAAACCACGGGGTGGAGATCTTCCCGCCGAAACCCGAGCAGCAGCCTTTCCGCCACCGGCCGGGCCGGCGGCTGAGGCTGGCGGAGCAGCGGCGGCGGCGCCTGCCGGACTTCGCCCCCAACGCGCACCTCGGGGCCCTGGCGGCGCTGCGGCGCCTCGGGGCCCGGCGCTGCCAGGCGCGCGGGGGGCTGCGGAGCGAGCGAGTCGCGAGCGAGCCCCGCCGGGCCGAGCGAGCGGGGGGTGGTGCTGGCCGTTTTTCGGGTTTGTTGTTGTTGGGTTGCATGGCGGTTTTGGCGGGGGGTTTGGTGCCCCCCTTCAAAAAGGGGGTCGTGGTTTCGTTTGTGGGGGTGGCAAGGTCGTTTTCTTGAGTGGGGACAAGACAACTCTCGAAAGGGGTAGTTGCTGTTTTTGAAGGGGGAACCACTGATAAGGAGGTCTTTTGTAGTGTGTTTTGTTCAAGCGTCCGTTGGAGTTTTGAGTTGGTAGCCTCAAATCATCGGTTTACTCTTAAAGCGACCCCCTTTCAGGTGCCGTGTTGGCGGGAGGGAAGGTGGTCGTTTTCTAGGGGAAGGGAAGCCGAAATCCATGGGGTCGAAAACAAGACACACCAGAGGACAATTTGAGTTCCACTCAGAATGGCTTGTTAAAAAAGGGATCAATGGTCCCCTATAGTTGGAGACAAGCAGGCTTGGCTGGCTGTGTGTGTGCTGGCTGGCTGGCTGGCTGGCTGCCAACCCAAACCGACCCAAAGGCAACCTTAAACCCACTCAACACACCCAAGACCCGCCTCAGTAAGGTCTCAGCGCAAAAAACTCAGCCGAAGCCAGTCCAGAGAAACTCTTGGCTGGGATGCCGATCAAGCGCAAATATAGGTGAAGATTGGTTGGCACCTGCTGTTTTTGTCCAGGTTGCCCCGCATGTTGATGAGCTTACATTTTTGGGGATCTGGAGCGGCCACAACAGTGCTGCTCGGGGCTAGCGTCATCATTCCTGAGCGTGTGGAGCTACAGAGGTTGCTCACACCCAACGCGGAAGCTAGCAGGTCGCTTTTTGAAAGGTCTTGGTGTGAGCCATGTAGGTTTGCCATTGTCTCAAACCAACGGAGCCGTTTTAAAGGGAAATCAAAAGGAAGCCACCTACCTCCAAATCCAAATCCAATTTTGAGACGCATGTGGGCTTTGTCTCTGGAACCTTAAAACCGCATGTCTTTTGGTTTTCTTTTGGTTCCTTGTGGGAACAACACGTTGGGTTTGTGTTTCGCATTTTGTGTTTCCCATTTTGTGTTTCCCACTTGTGTTTCCTTTTGTGTTTCCTTTTGCTTCCTTCTGCTTTCCCATGTGGTGTCCCACTTGTGTTTCCTTTTCTTCTCCCAGTCTTGGCTTTGTCTCCAACCCGTTTTTCTCGCCCCAAAGCACCCAAAAACCACCGCCTTTGGGGGGCATCCGCAGGAGCTCCTGGAGAGCAAGTGCTGCGGCTCCGCGGCGGATCTGCCCGAGCCGCGCCTGGCCCGGCAGGAGGCGACGCGAAAGTTGGGCCCAGGGTGGGTTCAAGGTTCAAAATTTCACCTCCAAGCACCTTTAAGGTTGCACAGAAATCCACCTGCAAACAAAGGGGGTTGGGTTGGACACAATGAAATCCCAGCAAATGAGAGTGGCCCAATGAAATCCAAAACAGGTTGGACGACCTCACTTCACCTCACCCCAAATAGTGGTTTATGTGGGGAATAACGTTCCGTTTGTTTTCCCTTTAAGCCAAGCTGGCAATGGTGCTCTCACAAAACACACCCGTTTGTGAACAAGTGCCAGGTCGTACATCCAGCCCGACTTGGGGAGGTCATAGAGTCCTCGCAAAGACAACACTCAAGCCGAAGTGTTTGGGAGACTCGAGAATTGGCCAAGCAACGCATCGCACGGGGGGTATCATATCAGGTCCGGTCCATGAAGCAATGGACTTCCGAATGGCCTGTCCAAGCATCAATTCCGTTAGGGTCGAAAGGATCTACGGGAGACCACGCCCCAGGCTCTGAAACTTCAAGCTGGTCGTGGTTGAACCCATGCCGGAGATCTCCAAGTGCATGTTTGCTACATGGGCCAGGTTGTGATGTGTGTTTGAACCACCTAAAAGACACCCAACCTTTCCCTCCTTAAAGGAGCCCCTTTCATTAAACAAGGCTTTGGGCAGACTATGTTGGACTCATCCAAAATGCCGCTTCTGAATGAATGTCCCGTTGTGGAAGCGCACACCTTGCAGTTTGGCTTTTCAATCGTGTCAAGCTAAAATAGTGCAACATTTGGGTGGGAGATATAAACCATCCCTCTTTTGTAATTTGTCACATCATTTTGCGCTTGGGGGGAACCCGTGAGTAATCCTAAGTTATGGTTGCCTTCCTGTTGGTTCGCTTTAAATACCAGCCAACGCATTTTCGAGGACCCCCCCCCCATTTAGTGTATCTTTTTGGTCCTCGGTGTTTCTCAAATTGGTAGTCGTTTCTCGAAACACCACGTTGGTTTTCTCGTGGTTTCCCGTGCTTTCCCGCCTTAGCGGCCATCCAACTTGAAATTTTCCCCCTGCTCCGGCGGTCCCAACCCGCCGCCCGCCCGCCCAGCGACGTTCCGACGTTTCGTGTGAGGCCGGGGTGCTGCGGAGCTGCTTGGCCCAGGGCCTGCTGCCGCCCAGCGCTTCGCTGGCTCCGCTGGAGCGGCTCGGACGCTCGACGGGAGTCGTGGGCGACGCG
Organism: Effrenium voratum; assembly: GCA_963377175.1. Classification (NCBI taxonomy): domain Eukaryota; class Dinophyceae; order Suessiales; family Symbiodiniaceae; genus Effrenium; species Effrenium voratum. Next base: position 270,978 of record CAUJNA010003773.1, on the reverse strand, counting down.
GGCGACTCGCCCGGAGCGTCCGGACGGATCGATCCCACTGCGGGTGCCAAAAGTTGCGCCTCAAGATGCCTAAAGGAAGCAAATCCTTGAGGCCGAAAAGGTTGCCTGTCGCATGGTGGATTTTGGGCCAGGAAACACAACTCACCATGGTTACCTCTTGCCGCGATGCGGAATTCGGATCTGGGGAGTCGAGATGCCAAGTCTTCCAGGAAGCTTTGCTTCTGCTTTGGGGTTTGTTGGAGACGTCGCTCCGTCGTTGCGGAGCTACAGTCCCAACCTTGGCGTGGCGCGAGTACCGTTGGCCATCCTGATGTCCGGCTGGTTGGTGAAACGGGCTGGTTGCTGGCTAAGATGTTGAAGGATGGTGGCGATGATCAGGGTTTCCGAGCCATTTCCCTTTTTGGAAACTTCAAAAGTGGCGATCGTTTTTCCTGGGACACCACCAGTGAATTCATCAACTTTGGATTTGGGGAGATCCAGGCAGGCCCTGTTTCGCTCGCGCCTCCGGGTGCGTCTGAAGGTATGCCAAGCTGCGCTTGGCCATTCAGCTGAATGGCTTCAGGCCGGATTTCTCCGGTCCCCTTGGGAGCGACGGCATGATTCTGGAATGGACTGACCGAAAGGTTTCTTGATTCGCTTGAACTTAGATGGCCATGGGGCATAGCCTATGGCGAGCCATTTTGGGGTGGATGAACATGCATTTGTCACCTTTTTTGATGTTCACCAGGGGTACAGGCTTTTGACCCACCGCCAGATTTGCCCAAGGCAATGCAGAAAAAGATAGGCCCTGAGTAAGGACACAGGTTGGCCTGGGAAACTGTTCAACAGTTTGGCCTGTGCCAGTCTCCCTCATACGCACCAACCAGCCAGCCAGCCAGCCAACCAACCAACCAACCAACCAACCAACCAACCAACCAACCAGTGGGTTAAGAAGTAATATTAGCCGAATGCGCATCAACGACTGAACAATTGAGTACTTTGCTGACCCAGAAGGTAGCTGCGATTTCGCTTTAGGATCGTGCCCTGGCCCCATCGTCTGGAGATCCCGCTAGCGAGTGTGACGCTCGAGGAATGAGCTATCCCTGTTGTGCATGGATAAAGTACTGCACGGATGCATGGAGATAAAGCCGCAAGACCGGGATAAACCACCAGCCCACTGGTGCAGACCGGCGTGGATTGCGGTCACTTATCTGTGCCGCCAAGGCCGAGCTAGAGTTACGACAACTCAAGAGGGTCCTCCCAAGCGTGGTTGAATGGTTCCATGGTTTGCCCTATGCTTCTCATCCGAGAGTGACCAATCTAGGTCTCATGCTGATTGACATTATGACATAACTCCTCACTGAGGATCGAGAGAGACTCAGCCAATGGAGCGCAGGTTTAACCTGAACGCCAAAGAGGGCGACTTCGGTTATGACAAGGGCGAGGTTCTCTTTGACAACATCAGCGACCCGGCTTCTTTCCCGATGCGCGGCTCCAGTCTTGTGACTATGACAACTCGTTCGGCAAGAAAGCGACGCCCGCACCTCCCATGGAAGTCTTGGCCCTCCACGATGCGTAAACACCTGAGTAGGCATGTCGGCAAGCGCATGTTGATTATGTAGCCGGCGCCAGCGTGCACAGAATATCCCGTGTACATGAAGAATTCATTGGCCTGTTCCTCATGACCTCAGGTCGCTTGAACCACTCCTGCGAGCCGAATCTCGAGTTCGACCTCTCCTGGGACGAGAGCCGTGCAACGGTGGTGTGTCTCGGCTTGGAAAGATCTTTTCTTTCATCCCTTCGAGCCGGCGAGCTTAGATACTTTGAGCAAGCTGACGGCAACTTCTGTTGACCTATGGGAAAGAATCTGCTCGTCAGATCAAATTTTCTCTGGTCCTATGCCGTCGCGCTTCGAGCTCAGGAATACCATCACTGCATCGAAGGTCATTCCTGCCGGAGAGGCAGGATGGCATGTTTCAGAGGATGTTTTTTGGCCGAAGGATTGTCCAAGTTGGCATGTGGTACCTCAGAATTGGCCTGGCACAGAAAGTTGACAAGTTCTGGCAAAGTCCAAAGCTCTCCACAGCTATTAGCCTTCTCCAGCTAGGAGCTGAACATCTCCTACCTGCCGCTGCGCCTGGATTTGCCGGTCGAGGACAGCTTGCATTGAAGGGTTGTTTCTATTTAGCTGATGGAAAGCGAAGCTCGGTGTCTCCCATCAACTTCTGGAGGCTGGCGAGATGCCCGCCAGGGTCGTTTGGGAAGGCCGCCATTCATGTGAGACGCTCGCAACAGTGGTACAGGCTGCAGCGCGAAACATGGGTCGGCTCCTTGAAAAGGATACATTTTGTTGGTTCGTTTTAACGGGAAACCAGCCGGAAAACCCACCATTTTTCGGGGGGGGTCCGACTAAATGGCTGTGGGCCAAAACCCAGGAAGCCCCTGGTGAACATCAAAGGTGGCAAATGCATGTTTATCCACCCCCAAATGGGATTGCCATATGCAAACCCATGGCCAAATCAGGAGCGGCGCCGGCAGCTTTGGAGCCACTGGGGCTTCAGCTGCCGCTGCCCGCGGTGCCTGCGGGAAGCGCCGAAAGAGGAGCCGCAGCCGGAGCCGCGGCCGCGGTCGCCGGGGATCGAAGGTCCGCGCAGGCGGGGCTGCACGAGATGGGGCAAGAGGCTGGGGTTTTGCGGGTCTTCGACCTTCAATGGCTCCTAAGGTTGTATTTTTTCGGTCCAAAGTCGAGTCTGAAGTTCTGAAGGAGTCAGTTTCTGGAGATTGGCTCCACTTGTCGGTGTGTGCTGGCCGTAAAATTTGTTTAAAGCCCCCCGCTGGTCTGTTGAGCCGCGCGACCTGTGCAAACCTCGCAGGTCTGAGGGCAGCGAGTCCTCTGAGGGCGTGTGCTGGGACGACCTGCGCAGCTCGGCGACGGACTTGGAACCCAACATCGGACTTGGACCCTTCGTGTTTTTTGCTCGGTCTTCCTTTGGGTTGACCTTGAAAGGAAAGCGTTTTTTGTTCGTTTCTTTTTTTCCGGGACCGACGACTATTTGGAGCAACGAACTGGCACGGTGGCAAGGAAGGCTGTGTTAGAAGGCTCATGAGCTTTGGCCTGAACTGGACATGCTTCTCGCCCGTGGCCCAGATCTGCGCTCTTGGACTAGGTGTTGCAACCTGAGCGAAAGGCTCCTGGAAGACCAGGTTCCTTTTAAAGGGGCCGGGTCACCGGGTCCCTGTCACAATTAACTGGCTTACGAAATGATAGCAGGCAACCGGGAGTTTTCCTTTACTTCAAGCCAAGAGGAAGTTTCTTAAGACTGTTTCTTGACTTCAATCCGGGAGGATGTTTCTTTAGTTCAAAACCGGGAGGAAGTTTCTTTGTTTTCTTCATGGTGATTTCCGCTTCCATTTTCTGACTCTAGTTTGAGTTGATCGATTCACTGGGTGCAGACAGCAACTTGCCCAGGTGATCCCGACGAGCCAGACTAGCCGGAGAAAAACGAGAGAAGCTGCGAGCGAGCTGCACCTGTTTGCTGTGTCAGTGTCAAACATTTGCACTGAATCAAATGGCGAGAAGGGAGAGAATCACGATTTTGTATGTGGGTACGTCTTCTTCTTGAGGGTACCCCCGCTTTGGATCTGAGGCCAACAGAAACAAGCCGTCCAACCTAAAAAGGGCACACCCAGGTCTGAACTGAGCGAGCGAGCGAGCGAGACCCGGCCGAGGGCGGCAAGTGGCCCTTCTGGCTGTCACCACGACAGTGTATGGTGGTGCCTGTCTCCGATGATGCCTTCGAGTGACCCGCGTGAATGTGAGGATTGTGACCCGATCAAAGTCCGAATCCAAGCACGACCCTGCATGATACGACTGGCTGACGCTTCAGTTCGAGTTGCAGATGTCAATCTTTGCGGTCAACTCGCTGAGCTGTTTCGGGGTGGCCCTCGTTGCACCGCTGCACTCCTGATTCCCTCGCGTGAGGTACGCAAAGTACGTGAAGGATGCGCTGCATGCTCGCGGTTTCCATGTTCAGGGCTTAGATCGCTGTTGAACCATGTTGAACCATGCTGAACCAGTGAAGATCGCAAAGGGATCCAAGGTGTGCAGCGATCGGAATTGTCGTGGAACGCCCACCTACCCACAAAAAAATCGATTCACAAGTGCATTCGGCGTGTTTTGCTGTTTTCTCAGAGGGGGCATGTTTGTTGGCTTTCTGTTTTGTTTTTTTGATTCCCTTCCGCCGTACACGATCTCATGGGTCGCAACAGATTGCGAGGTTGAGGTCAATCTCGGCCGCGGGCCTGGCTGGGTCGCTGGGTCGCTGGGTCGGGGAGGCAGATCAGGTCGATGCTTTCTGCTAGCAAGACCGTTTGATTCAGAAACCAGGGTTTCAGCAGCGCCTCATGCTTTCGGCATCCATCATTGCCATTGAGGGCCTGGGTTTTTGCCCGAAGACCAATTTTTGCTTTGAGTTGGGGGAGGGAAGACGTTTTTTGAGCCCCGATCCCAGGCCCCGATCCACGTTCGGCCCGAGTTCCCCGTTTTGCTTTCGGCACGGTCCGATCCGCCTCAGGCGATGGCACGCTCAACAAGAAGGTCCGTGAGGCTCAGGCGCGCGAGAGCGAAAGGCCGCTCACCAACCCTGTAAGGCTTCCAGAATGGGGGTGAGTGTTTTGCCCCAAAAGGGGAGGGGGTGATTTTAAAGGGAGGCCAAACAAAAGCCAACGGTTTGAGGATCGAGTTCCCCCATTTCAAGACAATCCCAATGGCTCGAGGCTGAAGGTGGTCCTTTAACTTGGAGACGATGTGCGAACGAAGCGTAGATTCCTAGTACAATGCCGAGAAGGTCCCAAACTAGGAGCTCATTGACCTGGCGTCAACTCACATCCCTTGAGCATTGGGGACCTCATGTGTGCCCCCTTTTCCAAGCTGTCCAATTGGGTGCGTCTTTCTTTAGGAGACCTCCCCCGAAGTCATAAAGCGTGGTTTTTTGTTGTGGTTTCCCTTTAAACCAACCCCAAAAAGGGTATACCGTAACAAGAGAGACCCAATGTGAACCTGCGAGGTGGCACAGTTCAACTACATCCTCGTAGTTGGCCTCCATCTCAGCGAGTTTGTCTCGAGCCAAAATATGGTTAGTTTCTCTGTGGCTTTCCTTTTGAACCGACCAAGAAAGGTGTGAAAAACGAGACATCCAAAGCATGTTCCCATGAAGGTGTCAGGTGTGTGGCAGTGGCAGGGCTTGTCAGTCCAAAGCATGCATGTTGTTGACCGCAGTTGCCAGAAGGGATCCGGACTTTGATTTCATAGTGTTCATCAGCTCGAGCAACGCGCTATTCAAATGTCGATTTTTCCGAAAGGGCAACCACTTTGATCACACCCCAGAGGATGGTTTTCCGAGTTCCGATTCGTTCTCAGCAAAACTGCACCAAGGCAAGGAAGAGGAGGAGAAGATGGCGGTGAACGTCCGGGTACGTGGCCAGACGACTCCTTAGACAGTCTCCAGCTCTCGCTGCGGTTGTCTGCCTTCTCGCGTCTCCGGTCCTTCAGAACACGGCAAAAGGACCCATCTTTTGCCCCAAAGTTAGGAAGGCCAGCCCCGGGGTTGTTTTCGTTGCAGGCGACCTGCCCACTTAAAAAACTGATCCGCGTCCTGGCAACCGCGGACCGGAAAAGCCGTGGACCGGAAGAGCCGCGGCTAGGAAGCGGCCGTTGGGCACGAAGGGCCTCCAGGAGTTCCTCGAGCAGCTCCAGGACGTCGCGCTTGGCGGTCGCTGGGGGTCGTGCTGGAGGTGGGTTTTCGGGTGCCCGAAGTGCCCGAACCTTCGGTGTGTATAAGGGGAAACCCGGGGAAATGTTGAAATCTGTGGCTGGTTGGCACAAATCTGTGGCTGTTGTTTTTTTGCTTGGCACGCGGGGCTCAGTTGCTTTTCTGGGTACGAAACGTGCTTTTGGCCACCGATATATTGTTGCATGTTGCATCACAAGGGCCCCCAAGGGTGGGTGTTGGAACGGAGAGACGGGCTTCGGCTTTAGGCTGCATCCCGTCGCCGCTTTGCTTTGGCTCAAAGCGGCAGAAAAAGATCGCTAGTGCCCCTGTCTTCCTCCCGCTGAGATGATGCGCAGTGTAGCTCGGCCACAGCCATTGACCTGGCCAACACGCACTCGGGATGGTTGCTACAAAACATGGAACTTGGCCTTGGGGGGTCTTGAGATGAACTTGGTTCCGACACAAGTGCACGAAACGAAACGCTTCTGCGGCTTGTGTCGACGTTTTGACAGTTGGAAGGTGGGGACTGTTAGCAGTCGGCTGGCGACCTGCCCAGGTCAAGCTGCTGGTGCTGATGGCAATCCCGTGTGCGGCCGTGACATGGGCTGCGGCCCCAGCTGCGGGGTTTTCCAGCAAGACCGATTTTCAGTGAGCGTTCACCTTGAGATGGGGTAATTGTAAGCAAGATGTTTCATCTCATGGTGCGGAGTTTCATTTTCGGGATCCCCAGCTCAAGCCAGTCATGGCAGAACTCATGGCATGGTCAGAGTCGAGCAAGTTCCGATGCCCGACAAGAGCGTCCGAGCAGCAGGGGTGTGAGCGCAAATCGCGGTGCGGGCAAAATGTGGGTGTCTCGTTTCACCCCCTTCCATGCTGGTGCGATAGGAAATGATAATTGGAATGAACCTGGGGATTCCCTGAAAGGAAACCACCAGTTGGATGGTTTTTGTTTGGGTCACTCCATTTCTGCTTCCCTACCGAGAACCAGCAGGATACTGTTGACCCAGCATTAATAAACCCGTCCCATCATTAGGGGGGTTGTTCCCTCCAAATGTGACAACTCCCATCGAAAGGGGACACCCCCCAATCAAAATCAGCCAGGGGTTTATAAATCCGGGGTTAACATTAACATTCATACATTAACCCACCGGACCCACCCAACCCACCCCACCCCACCCCACCCCACCCACACCTTTGGTCCGACTGGGAAGGTGAAGAGCGCGGCGGGGCAGAACTGCGACACCACCTGCGCCTCGCGCAGCGGCTGCAGCGAGGGCGACTGGCCCATGAGCGAGGAGCAGTTCCAGGAGCGAGCGAAAGCCGGATTGAGCTGAAAGCTTCCCCGTACGGTGGATGGACGAAAGCCATTGGCAGTGGGTCAAAAAATAGTACCCAAAATGGGTCCCTGGCAAATGTAGCCCAGGACTGAAACCTGCGGTGCCCTGGTGGTTAATTTTGACCCATGCCCATTTCCCACCACCCCAGAAACCCTGGAACGATACGTCTCCCGTTGTAAATACCAACCAACAAAGGTTTCAACCATGGTTTCAACCATGGTTTCAACCATGGTTTCAATGTTCCACAGTGTGGGTAAGAGTTGTTTGGCCGAGGAACTTTTTCACACTGGGACAGGCTGGCAATTTAGACTGAGATAGCTCACATTTGCCGTGCCTGGCAATTACAGTACTTGCCATTGCTGTTTCATCTGAAATATGGTAGCAAGGTTTTGTGTTCGATCCTAGTGAGCATTGGGGCATTGGGCTTGCAAATCATTCAGAACCCGCAGGAGGTTGCAAGCCTCGCCGGACAGAGCTGCGAGACAACTCAGGCAGGCGGTGCCAAGCAGCTCGGAAGGTGACGGGTGAATATCCAACTGAAGCGGTTGGTGCTGTGCGTTGCGTGTATGTGTGTGGTTGGACCGAGGTGACGTTACTGTAGCTTCCTTACAGAATGAACCAGACTGGGGTTTCAAATGGAGCTTGTTTTGTCAGGTGGCTTTTGGCTTCATGTTTTTTGTCTGTTTGTGTGTGTGGTTTGCAGCTTTTAGCGGAATGGACGGCCCAAAGCAGCCACATTCAAGATGCTTGCGCTTCCTCCATTTGGACCACATGCGCGTGTTGCCGCGTCGAAAATCAGTCTACGACAAATCCGCACAGCGGACGTTCCAAATCCGCCCGAAGATAGATTCGCCGCTCGGCGCCGGAGCGGCAGAGCGGTCGCCTGAGGTACGACCCCTCCACGGATGGCCACCACTGCGGCTGGTCGGGCCCGGACCACATGGACGGCACCGAGAGCCGCTGCGGCGCCACCGGCGACAGCGGCACCTACCGCGACCCGACCTTCCGACGGTCGGGGGAAAACCCAAAGGAGTCAAAACCCGGGTCTAAGGGACCCTTCCCAACCAGAAATGGGGGAGGGGGGGGGGGCGGATCTCAGCTTGTTTTTTTGTGGTTTGCACGGGTTTGAAAGGGTAGGCCATTTCAGTTCTTTTGGTTTTGAGAATGACTCAGGTGGGCCTCTTTCTTCTTTTTTCTTCGGGGCAGCCTCTAGGTCTCGGCGGGCCAAAGCGAATCGACCTTTTAACCTTGTTGGTCCATGTTTAGTGCTTGGTTTCTGGGTCCTCTGGGCAAGTGAGAGGTTAGCTTGAAGCCATGCCAAAAAGGAACCGTCATTTGGCTGTGGGTCAAAATGCGTACCCAAATTGAACCCTGGTAAATGGAAACAAGGACTCAAACCTGCGGTCCCCTAGTGGTTTAATTTTGACCCATACCCATTTTGTGGGAACGCCTATATTGACACACATACCCAAGTGACTTTACAGTTTGTCGGTGTTCACTCCCCGCCCCTCAAGGTTCTGTTGGGTGATTTGTGTGTGCTTGTGCATCGAGTCTTGTGTGTTTGGCGTGTTTGGTTTGGTTTGCTGTTTGGTTTATTAGCTTGTTGCCTTCCTTTCGCTCTTTCTTTCTTTGTTTATTTATTTCTTTCTTTCTGTCTTGTTTTTTTTTTTTTTGAGTTGGTTGGTTGGTTGGTTGGTTGGTTGGTTGGTTGGTTGGTTGGTGGGTGGGTGGGTGGGTGGGTGGGTGGGTGGGTGGGTGGGTGGGTGGGTGGGTTGGTTGGTTGGTTGGTTGCTTGGTTGGTTTGTTCGCTGTTGGCTCAGTACTACAGCTTCTGACGGCCTGTCTCGCGGGGAATCTCGAGGGAGACGTCAATGCGGCACTAAATGCCAGTCGGAAGCCCATCAGAGACCATGTTGTTGGGTGACGTCCCGACAGTTCAACCTCTTGATGCTGACATTGGTTTCGACGAACGTATCACATTCATTGCCCATGTGCGTATCACCAACTGGTTGGCAGAGGAGCACATACCCTCCTGACCCCAAAAAAGAAGTTTCCTTACCCTTGAAACAGAATACTCCTAAACCCGAAAGGCTCCGGCAGAGGAGTGGTTTGCAGTGGTAAAAAAATTGGTTTGATGAATGCATCCATGCAGAGTGGCAGTGTGGCAGAGCAATCGCCGAAGTTCCAGCGCTCAGGATTTTGCCCATGCAACTCCGACAGGGAGTTGTGAGCTCTGAGACGCAGATGTCGTCCAGAGATTCCGTTGGCACTCTGGGACTCGCGGCCGAGTCCAGAGCTTCGACCTCACAATTTGTTAACATTTGACAGGCCTGTTTTCACGGATATGAGTGTGCACAAGTTTGGTTTGTTCAAAGCGTTCGTGCGAGCAGAACAATAGCTTGGGGAAATCCCAAGCGCAAATCAGCCCTCGGGCTAGCTGGAAAGACCTGACCCAGCCGGGGAATTGGGAAAGAGCCGATTCGAATCCAAAGCGGCCGCATGTGAGCCACAATCAAAACCCAGGTAGAAGAAGCTTAGTACGGGTCGATCCCAACCACAAATAGCTGCGGATATCCGCCTTCTTAATTCCTTACATAGTTCTGGGCAGACCATTTCAGTACCGGGCTTTGATTGTGACTCATGTGAAGCACTTGGACCTTGCCCCAAACGCCCCATCGAATTGCGCCGCTTTCGCCTCTAAGAAGACGCACTTTTGTGGGCGTGCAGGTTGGGTTCAGCAGCGCTTCGCCCTAAAATCAGAGGTGAGAAACATGCTGGAGCAAGTTCAACTACACCCTGCCCAACGCATTCTAGTTTCTTTGGTGGTTTTGCGAACTGAATAGAACCAACATGTTTTTTGGCCCCCAAAGTCTTCGGTTTTTTTGCCGGAGGAATCCCACCAACACATGGCCCGTACCATTTGCACGGTTCCGTCGGAACATTGACGCCAGGAGGAGAACACCCCTCGCGCTCTGAAGCAGAAGGACGCGTCGGTCCCTTGAGTCAGTGATCGTTTTAAGATGCTTGGCCAAGGTGTTTTGGCCAGTTTCAGCCGAAGAGACCAGCACCCCATCTTAGCTGGACACTTTCTCACGTCAAGCGGGGATTGCACACTTGAGCTGTTTGGACGAGTTTTGCCAGATGAAGAAAGCCTTGGCTGCCATACAACGGTAATCCAAAGCGCCAACAAAACCCAGCATGTAGACAGAAGGAGCTACTCGTATCAATCGGGCCAATGTTGAGTTCCAATTCGGGCCTTGGGCCGATGGACCTTCAAACACAAGACTTGGCAACGCGGAGGTCAAATCACTGAAACATCACCAGGCACTTTGTCGCGTGTTCTTTGGAACCCAGCGTGAGCAGCGAGAAGGTAGAAATCGCACCTTGCTACACGTACTCGGTTTTTTTTGCTTCGCTAAACGCCTAAAACCTGGCGGCGGTGTCTTCCAGTGGTGCACGTTCTTATGAGGCGCTTGCCTTAAGTCGGGTCCTGGCTGCGAGCCCAGGAGCTGACACCCTTCAGACGCGAAGGCGAGTGAGCGCTTTGGGCCTGGCGGTTTCCGGTCGCCGACCGACTTGTTGCAGTGGGAAGCGATCAGGTGACAGGCGCTTCCTTGCAGGGCTTAGGTCCTAGGTCAAATAGATGGCCCTGAAAAAAGAAACTGGCCCTGGCAAACAGATGGCCCTTAACATAAAGACCTTTTGGAGAATAGATGGTTTTGAAAAATGGGGCATAAAACTAATCTTCACCAGTGGAACCCATCTATTTCTTTCCAAAGGGACACCTATGGTTCAGGGCTAAAATTGCCGGATTGAGGATTTGCGTGTTTCAGCACATGTTAGTAGGGTAAACCACTTGACATCGGATGTTTCTGGAGCAAGCAACTGCACGTTGCCCAAAGCAGGATCAGCAACCTTGCAGGGGAGACACATTGAGGGCCAGCTTCCACGTTATCACTGAGTACTATTTCGCGCTAAGCCAGAGGAGTTTTGTTGCTACGATTTGAGAAGATTTGAGGTGATTTCCGGAGCCCTGCCGAACGGGAGGATTTCGTGTCAGTTTCATTTCAGCCCCGCCAGTGTTTGCTTTGCTGAGCGTGGCCGTGCTCCCTGCTGCTCCGTGCTCACTTTTTCCCATGCCGTTTTCTGCAGTCCGTGCAAAAAGGGGCGCCAGCTGAAGCGCAATTGGAGCATCGCCTTGCTTTTGTGGTATGGGTGTGGCTCAAAATTCAAGAGCAGGATTGCGCAGGTTTTAGTCTTTGTTTCCATTTACAAAGGTGCCATTTCGGTACCAGTATGGAGCTTTCCAGTCTTCTCTCTCGCCATGGCATGCTCAGCCTCGAAATGGCCTTCCGGCGCTCCGTTTTGGCTCCAGCCCGCTGAAACGTAGAGGCCCAGAACTTAAGGGGCCGGGCCAACAAGTGGCGCAAACATCGGAAGAATCGGAAGCTGACGCAAACTCAAACAGCTCCCATCCAAAAAGGCCACAGTCTTAAGAGTGAAGAAAAAAGAAAACACATGGAAGTGAGACCGTTTCATCGCGATCTGATCAGCTGATCATCGCGCGGTGGTCCAGCCAAGATCTGAGCGCATGGAAGTGTGGTTCGGCAATGTTCAAGGATGTTCCCAGGGCAACAAAGGGCCTTCTTTGGTAGGGAAGCAAAAGAGGAAGCCCAAAGGCCCTTTCCCATTTTCGGCCATTCCTTCCCCTTCCCCATCTTCGATTCCTTTGAGCAGTCCGCGCCCTCCTCCCCTCCCCCCCCCCACAGGTCCAGCTATCGGTCAGCATGTACGTCTTGCGCTCAGGTCCAGCGCTTTAGCCGCCCCTCGCCAGCCTTCCTTATCCGCCATGGCGCGGGGGCGTGGGCGTCGGAGGGGTTTCCATGGTTGAACAGGGGAGTTGAGTTGGGGTCGACAGGTTGCAACTCGGAAAAGTCGGAGAGAGGGCCAAAGGGCAACCCGATTTTCCAAATTGCTCGAGCTTGAGGTACTTTGCAGGTTGCTAAATGGGATCTGGGCTGGATTTGAAGAGCCTTGTGCTGATGTCTCAGTTTGATCCATGGCCCCTACTGACGACGTGACCTCTCCGGCATTCTGGTTTGCAAATGGCCGGTTTGTAGCGGCGTCTCCGCCCCTCCCAACTGTCCCCAGAAGCTTTTCGGGAGCATCTTCTTAAATGGCTGTGGGTCAAAAAAAAGAAGAAACCCCAAGTTTTGAACCCTGGTAAATGGAAAGGACTAAAACCTGCGTAACCCCTGGTGCTTTCATTTTGCCCCATACCCAAGTCATTCCTCGTCACGAATCCCGCAGGTGATGCCACTGGGGCCCATGGCCCTGGCACCATGCTCAGCTCGAAGAAACCCCTCACGCAGATGGAACCGCAAGTGGTTGCTTCAGAACGCGGATGGATGTGCTTGGTAGCGGAAACACCGGAAAACAAAAAAAAGGCGGGGTGGCAAGAAGCCTTCTGGAACCGCAAGCGGTTGGTTCAGGAAACCAGTATACAAGCCAAGAGACCAAAAGCCATCTGGAAAGAGACAGATTTCCAACTCAGCTTTTGGCCTGATTGATTTGATCCCTCAAGGAAAGCAAAAGGTGAGGGTTTTTGCAGAGGCTCAGTTTGATCAGCCCAGCTTGGTTGAGTTGCATCTTTTGTCGAGGAGTTTCTGACCGAAGCGTGCTATGGCAACTGAAAGGCTTGACCTGTATAATATGTCCTACATTTGGGTGTGGCTCAAATGTAAGAGCCAGGGCAAACCGCAGGTTTTAGTCTTTGGTTCCATTTACGGTGCCAATTTGGGTATCTATTTTTGAGCCACGGCCATTTCGATTCTTTGAAGCGGATCTGCTTTTGAGCAAAGCGGCGCATATTTCTTTGAAGCAGAGAGCTCAGGCGCCGGGCGATTCGGTGCCCAACTCTGTCAGAGAGAAGCATTCCGCTTTCTGGCCCGGGACACAGACCAGTGTGTGGTGCACAGATTTGAACCAATCTGATGATTGACATCTGCCTATAGCCGGGAGCCTAGACTTTGAAGAACCTTGGCTCAGTTGCCCAAAGTCGATTCGACTATTAAACCTTTGGGGTTTTCCTTGTTTGGTTCATGTTTTCCCTTGTTTGGCTCATTTTTTTCGCTTCTTTGGTTCATTGTTAGTCATCGTTCCAAAAGGGTCGACCTGGGGAAATGGAGATTCTCGGATAAATGTTTGTGACAACATAAAAGTCACATTCCCCCCTGCAAAAAAGGGCGGTCCTTTGTTCACCACAAATGAACAACCACCACGTGCGTGTTGTTACAAGTGTTTTTTTTTTTGTTTCTTTCTTTTTCCGGTGTGTGTGGTATCTTTTGCTGATTCGATGCGATCCAGGTGGACTCTTGCAGGGCTCTTCATCTGCATCGCGGTGGGCATTCGGCCTGTTTAGGGAAGGTTAGCCCAGTGGATCCCGGATACCACTAGAATACGCAAGTAGCCATTTTCCTTGTGTTCAAAAAGTGGCAAGCCCTTGGCTAAATATCATGGTGGTAACTGGAATCGCTGAGTAGGTTGCGGCAAACGGCACTTATCCGGAAAAACAATGAAAACAAAGAAGAAAAAACACGTCAGAGGCACATGCGGAGGAGATGGCCGATTTGGACCTTCAAAGGACTTTTGTGAGGGGAAGGGTTGGGTTGCCTCAAAAAATTAGGAGCCTATCAAAAGGGAAGCTTTTCTTATTCAGCTTCTCTTTGCTTTCCCCAAAGAAGGAAGAAACACAGAGAAGAACGATTTCCCTTCAAAAAAACAAGGAGACCAGAAACAGAAGGGTTATCCTCAAACAGACCCATCCGCTTCGACTCGGACTCGGTGTCCACCGCCAGGCCATGGAGGTAGTGGCGCACGACATCTTCGCGGTGCTCTTCTACTCCATGATGGCAGGCGACAATTTTTCGGCCGGCCGCGTCTCCGCAGATTTCTTCCTCGAACCCGCGGCGTTGGAAATTCCGAGGTTTGGGGGCGGAGGGGTGCGGTGAGGTGCAAGGCGAAGAGGCGAAGTCCGCCGCGAGCGATCTGTGTGAAGCATGGCAGGAATGATGTTTGCTCCGATCTGGAAAACGTGTTCAGAGTAGTTTGTTGCGTGTGCGGTTTTCTTTCGAGCGGCCCGAGAGGCATCATTGTCTACATGGCCCGCATCTCATGCCCCACATGGGCCAGTGTCGATGGGAAAGCTATAGCACACGGGTAAGCACCGCAGAGACCATCTTTGGCACATCTTTGGGTTCTGCTCTCGGAAAGGGAAGCCAAGAGCCGCCTTTGCCGCCAGAAAGCACTCACTCCAGTGCGCGCGGGGTCTTTTTTCTGGGCGCAGCTGGGGCCAGACAACAGCTTTGTACAACCGACGAACGTACAACTCGGTCCGTTCGCGCTGGATCGCTGGATCGGCGAGTGCTTGCGCTTGGCTTGTGAGGTCAAGGACAGCTGCAAGAACATGACCATGCGGGGAGCTCGTGGCTCGCCAATCGCCAAGCCGTTCGCGGCGAAGCCATCCCTTGGAGTTTCAGTTTCCTTCTTTTTGAGGCTACACCACTGGTTGTTGTTTTTCCAAGGGACGCCCAAAAAAGCCCCCAAAAACATCCATTTCGAGGGGTTCGGATCCTGGCAAAAAAAAGCACGGACGGGCCGCCCAAAAAGTTTGGGTGCGTCTTTATGTTTGACCTGCGAATTTTGGATGGCAGCGTCCAAGAGGTGCCCTTGCGCCGCCGGATCCCGATGCTTTCCGCCGGAGGTACTGCCTCCTGGTCACCGGGATGGTGTGCTCCTTGCAGGCCCGATCCGATGAAACGAGAAGACAGCTGCTGTGAACAGGTCGAAATCCTGAGAACCGGTCTGGGAAGAAGGTCCACCGTTGCGAGGATGTTTGTTTCGCGAGTCATGCGGCTCAAGCACGCGTTCCGCGCGTGTTGTTTTTTGTCACCGGGTGGCTCGTCGTTTCCTTGGAGGCCTTTTTGGGGGTGGGTTCAAAGGCTAAACCAAAAGGATCTGCCGCATTTGGAATTGTTCCCGACCCCAAGTTGCCTCGGGCGAGGCTTCGCCTCGACCTAGGCCTTCTTTGACCTTCTGGCACTGCTAGGCAGCGTCGGCGGGAGAAGGAGCGGATGCTTCGCCTTTTTGACCGGACGCGCGAACGGAGAGTTTCAAGCGCGCCAGTTGTCAGGATAAGGGGGTCCAACAAATTGAGGTTCCGTTGTCTTCCACTCCAAAACACACCCATATCCTCAAAACTCGGGTAAGTCAAGGTTAGTAAGGGACAGTCCTTAGGCGCGGCCGCCTCAGTTCTTTACATTGGTTTGGGTCCCTTTGGGTAGATGACAAACGCCAGGTTTTGGTTGCGGCTCATGGCGAGTTTTGTTTGAGGCTGCCCTTTTTGAGGTTGGTTTCAAAGAAAACCCCAAGGAACACCCGAGACCACGAAAAATCATGATGTCCTAGTTCCACTGCTCCTGCTAGGTGTATGACTCGCTTTTCTCAACTCAGCAAGATTGTCAGAATTGAATTCATTTTTCAGATACATGCTTTTCATCAACGTTCCAACCATGCACTTTTCGGACGAACGAAGGCACATCTCAGTATATTGGCCGTTGGGTACCGCACCCGTGGCCTCTGCCCAAAAGCAAGCGACCGCTTCAGGACTGCGGAGACTCTGGTGAAGCCCGGGGCGAGCAGTTGGGGACCTAGGGCGCCTTGCAGGCGGACGAGGTGGTCCGTCTAAAGAGGGTACCCAAAAGAGCAAAACACATCACACGTATACCTTTGGCAAAAAGGCCGCGCAAAAGGGAAAGCTGGCACTCGCAAAAAGTGCGCTGAGGCGATGTTACCACCTACACCACCAAGGCCTTGGTGTTGGTGTTGGCGTAAGGTCACAGCAAGGCGAAAAGTCGGTTGAAGTCACAGCTTGGCAGCGGCTGATCCGTTTCCTCATGCCGCTTTTAGAGTTGACCTTGGTTGATTCTGGCCGCGGAGGTGACTGTTCACCCCTTCTTTGACAAGGAGCAGGGCATGCAGTACAACGCCGCATCCTCATTCTGGCAAATGATTTGCCATAGAGGCAACAACACTGGGCTTTCGGGACGCTCTTGGCTTCACTTGGCTGTGCTTTGAAATTTGCAAACACTCCAGGATGGGGCCCTGTTTCGCTTTGTTTCCCTTCAAAACAACCGCGTGTTTCTCAATTTAGGGGCCCAACAAATCGGCCCCTTTCCCTCTATTTCCCCTGCAAAAGTAGGCCTCCAACCTGTTTTGGCTCCCAAACAGGGCAGGACACACTTCGAGAGTAGGATTTTCCGCTCGCACCTCAGGTTCAGTCGGCCTTGATGGTCGCTTGCCCTATAGTCACAGCCTCAGGGATCAAACCAAGACTCACCGGTGATGGAAGCGCATCTCCAGGATAGAAATGTCCCAAGAGGTCGTGATTGGTGAATCACTGCAAGGACTGGGAAAAAAGCTACCATTTGGTGCAGGATGTGTGACTTTTCTGGCGTATGGCGATGTTCACGAGTTGGAACCGTTGGTGGGCATGAATCCCCGCCTAAATGATGTCCACCATTTCGGGTGCCCGACTGAAAATCACAATTTCAGCAACCTTCAACCTCAGGATGGCTTTAGACACCTGGAAAGAACCTTGAGGATACCCTCAATTGGCAACTTGGCAACGACAACATGTTTTAGGGTATTGAGGACTCCGGTTTTGAGGGCGTTGTTTGCCCACCGAAGGGCAGCAGTGGTGGGGTTCTGGGTGAACTTGAGTCCTGGGTTCGGGGCTGGTATGAATATGTGCTACCGCCGCATGCAGGGCCGTACTGGAGATTTTGGACATGGAAGAAATAGTACGGCAGGGGGTTACTGGCAGGTCTTTGAGCTTTTTTGTTTTGTTTTTTTCCTTTTCTCTCGTATGTTTTTTTGTTCAGCCAAGAGGGCACCAAGTTCCCCATTGAAGGCCCCAGTGACCCCGTGGTCACTGTGCAAGGTCATGGTCCTCGCGGTGGTCCTGACCTATTTCTCCTACAGTCCCTGGCCGAATAGCGCAGCAGCAATGTGGGACCCGCCACCATTTGGGTGTGTTTTGGTGTTTGACCCGTTCAAAAGCCCGCTTTAAGGGAAACGAGCAGGAAACCCACAACTGTGTGGTTTCTTTCAGAAAAGACAGACCCATTTGTAGTGTTTCTTTCTGCTAATACAAGTCTGAGTTCCTGCTCTGAAGCAGTTTTAATCTGAGTCTTGCAAGAATTGGTGCGAAGTTTGGCCGAGATGAATACACGACGCCTCTCTTTGCCGATGACGAAGCGGAGTCGGGATGCCCGGACAGGGCGGACGGGGGCAGGTGGCTGACTGCTTGTCGCCCTTCAGAGACCATGGGTCCTCTTCATTGGGGGGGTTCCAAGGGACCTCATGATGTTTCCTGCAGGCCAGGGCTGTATTCTTGGTCATGCATTTGCAGAATTAGCGAATCTGTTGAACAAACTAGTTGTGTTTCTTTGCTTTTGCTTGTTAGATGTTCTTAGATTTCTCTAAATTCTAGATGTTTCTAGGTGCTGTTAGAGTTGCCCACCCTTTTTTGTATGCCTTTAGTGACCGCCAGCCCAGTGACCAATGCCGAAGGGACCGTCGGCCGTCGGGTTCCCGGAGGCCGTCGGCAGGGCCAAGTGGATTCCGGAACACCCAGTCCAGTGGATTCCGGGCCTTCTTTCGATTTGTTTCAATCGGAAGGGCTTCCGATTCCTTGAAACTGAGCCAACCCCCAATAAAGGAATGCCCATTCTTTTTTTCTTTTGTTGCATGGGCACTGGGCATCTGAATATTTAAGGATTGTGAAGTGGACTCCTCCAATGTGACATCCCAACGGATTCGGCAGTTTACTACGTTTGCCATTCGCACACTCAAATGCAGGGCCGCAAGCGCAACCCTCCGCATGCTCCGAACCCCGGAGATCCTTTGAGCGGAGACTGCGGAAACGTGCCGGATTGACGGAAAGTGGGCCGGATTGGTTTGGATTCGCGGGATCGAGAATTTGTAACCCAGGGAAAATGAGAAGAGTGGTCCCATTTCTCCAAACCAGGGATTTTAACCCTACAGGGTAAATGAGAAAACTGTTCTCCAAACCGCCAATCCAAACCACAAATTGCGAAGCTGAGTACGGCGCCGATTTCCATAATCCTTAGGAAGCGTTCTGCTTGATGCTGGTGCTAGCGCTCCAGTTGCGCACACCGAAACGATACCGAATATACGTGTTGGTTCATTGAATTGGTTTGAGCAAGCAAACGAACATCTCTGTTGTGTGGGCTGCCCTGTCACCCTTTCTCATGAGGTATTTCAGCCTTCCTGTGGCCTGCAGGTCAACTCTTGGGGAGAATTGGGGGAAATGCTAGAAGGCCTACACCGCTGTTGCACTCACTTACAAGGGTTTTAAAGGTATATCTTGCATGAGGAGTGTCCTTAGGACGGGCTTCAGCGGCTACGGCTACGGAGGCGGGAAGGGTCGCTGCGCGCAAATGTCCTCCCGCAAGTAGCACAGCGACAGCACGGCCGCTTTATGTTCCATCTTTGTTGCAACGTGCTCCCTTTAGTCGCTAGCCCCTATGAGTCTTGACAATCATGGAAGGGCTGCTTCTTGGACCTCGCCGGCACTCAAGTCTCAATTCAGGCACAACCTACGGAGCGCAAGAGGCGGGTTGGGCAAGTCTCGGGCTGAGAGGCTGTGACAGTTCTGAGGCGAACGTAGAGCCATCAGAGGCCTAGTGCTCACTGATTTGCAGGGAAGCCAAAAGGAAACCCAATTTAAAGTGGCGACGGCCTTCTTTTTTGACACATGCTCATGGGCTGTTGTTTGATTTTGCAAGGTTTGCAACGGTTTTAACGAATCTAGGACGCGCAATGAAGACACAAGCGGCCTCGCTCGCGCAGGCCGCACGGCCAGAGAGGCTGGCCAAGCATCGCCATTGTCTCAAAGTCGGGGACCCCCCAAAATGGTTCGGTTTCCCTTTTGGGGCTTCCGGCAAAACACAGACACTGCCAAATCTCAAGAAAGTGGAGCAGTTCACGTTTTTCCGAGGGGGTACAATTACCCGGCAGTTCAGACCACCATCAAACCTATGGCCACCTAAGATCACCTAAGACGCGTTCGTCCTCCAAAAAGTTGCGTCAAAATCGGTGCCAGGCCTGCAGTGCGGGCGCCGCTCTTCACCGGGCGCCTCTCCTCCGTTTTTGGTGTGTGTGTGTGTTTTTCCTTCTCTCTCTTTTTTGCTTGGCGTTCCTTTTCGCCTGAAAGAAGATTTGTTTTCCGCCTGAAAGAGGTAGGCGCTTTGATTCCGCGGTTTTTTTCTTGTGAGACAACTTCGACTCGAAAAGGAAGAGTTCCCGGCCGAGTCGTTCGAAGCTTTGTGATCTATGCCAGGACAGGGCAGCGCTTGGGCAATTGACGCCTCGGGAGGTCGTCCACCAGGTCGCCTCGTTTCACGGACCGCGAGCGCTTGCGGGAAAAGTGGAGCGGGACGATGGAGACTATCAACATCGTCACCGGGGGAGAAAAAAAAACAAAAACTTTGAGCCTCAGTCACCACCAGAAAAAGAACAAGAAAAGCAACCGGCGACTTTTTGTTTGCCCTTGTGATTTCTGCTGGGTTAGGTTTGTTTTTGTCTAACTCGCCCAGCTTGATCCTTCCAGGAACCCATGAGCCCATGAGATAAGCTTTTCCTTAGCCAGGAAGGATTCACCGTGTCCTCAAGTTCAGGACAAAGGCGATTCTGGTCCCCCAAATGGTGTTCCAGTTTCCTTTGGGTTTCCCTTCAAGACCAACCACAGGGGTTCCTTTAAGAGTGACACGGCCATGTGAGCTCGTGCAGGGTGGCGCAAAGGATGCCGCGCGCAGCCGGCTCGCACTCAGCTCTTTTTAGATCTCGTTCCGGTACAATCTCTTCTTTGGCAGCGCCGCGGCTGCAAAGCGGCAAAAAATTAGAGGCCCAGATTCGCGGACTGGTGGCATTGGCCTTTTCACCTTTCGAAGATGACTGACTCGTGCAGAACTACTTGCAGGGTGACCCATCCAGTGCTAGTTTCATTTAATGACAGCGGCTGGTCTTGAGTTGTTTACCAGACACCTGGTAAATCCCTGGCCGCTTGTTCAAGCAGTTGTCTTGTTCCAGAGCGGAGACAACAAGCCCTTTCCGTGTACTCCTTGGGGGCCTTTCATCAGAACCGGCTTTTGCATCCGGCCTTGCAAAGGGCGTGGCTCGCTGTGAGGCTCGGTACCCGACTTTGGCCTTGGTGAACGAAATTCGGCCCATCTGGGGCAATCGTCCATTTTGTTGGATGGGGGGGGGTGGGGGAAGGCTTGGCCTTTCGCGGTTAAGAGCTTCCTTGAAAACGCAGGCGGACACAAACCCCCAGCGGCGGGTTTTCCCTAGTTCGTTGCACCTGTGGGGGACACCGCCCTGAGGCCATGGAAGGCGCGGGGAGCGTCGAGGGAGATATGACCTAAATTGACAAAGCCGGGCGCCGATTTCCCCATAGGGTTGGTCCTCTCTCTCTCTCTCTGTTTTTGGGGGGTGGCCCTTAGTTGTATGCGGAGTCTTCCAGGGAGAGCAGAAGGCACACCACCCATTCGGGGAATTTGGGGGGCCCCCTAAAAGAACACCCCTTTTGTTTGGGCTTGGGTTTTTGTTTTGTGGTAAGGGAAACCGGTGTCCATGTCTGGGACTCCGGGGCCCGGCTTTTCCGCTCGGGCTCCATGGCGCAGCCCGTGTCATATGTGGCGTACGGGGGTCGAAGGCGAACCTGTAGCTGGCGAACCTGTACCTGAAGCCTCGCCTGGCCAGAAGATGTGTGTGGCGCCCGCCGCGCTTCTTTTTTTGTCCTTCTTCTTCTTCTTCTTATTTTTCTCCGAGTGAGTGAAGTGGCGAAAACATGTGCTTTCTTGATATATGGGGAAGTAGTCAGTGATCAATTTATGTTTGTCTTTGAGGGGTTCGCTGATCAGTGATTATGTTTAAGTCTTTAGGGGGTTGCGGCAAGCTCCCAACACTGTCGGAAGTGCTTTGAGGTATGGACAAGTTCGAGCTTTCAGACGTGGAAAGCAGAGTTCGGCAACAGTTGGGAAGAAGTTCAGGGACCATGTGAGAGGTTTGTAGGGTGTCCTTTTTCAGGGTCCCCAGGTTCTTCTTTAAGTTGGGGACCCCCGAATCTTGTTCTTGTCCCTGTAGCTGGGGTAGACTTAGGATACATTTTACATTTTGCCAGTGACTCAAAGCAAACAATAGAACATACATTCTATAACTGGGCCTTAGTCTCAACATGCTTGGTTTGCCTTTTACGGAAACTCAAGAAAGACGGGGGCCATGTTCGACTTGCCAGAATGCCTTTGGGCTCATGTGCACGGGCATCATCTGCCTCCCGCTGGCCCTACTTCTCCTTGGGCCGGGGCCTCGGGGCAGGATGGCGCCAGGAGTGTCGCACGAGCCTCGAAGGGGTGCTGCGTGTGAATTGTTCTCTTGGAGTTGGTCTTGCACTTTTTCCCCGGAAAGCACCGAAAAATCCCGGCGTCGCGCCAAACAAATCCCTGGGCGCCCAAATAGTTTGCCCAGAAAGCACAGAGGGCAGCGGCGAAGAGCTGAGAGTCAAGTCTCAGGTTTCCGGAGTCCAGGTCAGTTTGAATCAGGGCGCCTCGTCTGAGTTGGTACCCCTTTTCTTTCTTGGGCTTGCAAAAGGGAAAACCCAAGGGACGCCTTCCTATTTCGGTGTCCCCTCGGGTTTTTTTTCTAAGCCGACGCATGGCTTCTCGTTAAAAGGCCCAAGTGGCCGGGAGCCGATTTGCTGCGGCTCGCCGGAACATGGGATCCGAGGGTGGGGGTTCCCAGCCAGTTTGGGCGAGTTTCTCGCGTTTCGGGCTCAAGGTCCAACGAGAAGAGTTACGTGTGCACCCACAACAGCATCTTTTACGCGGATCAGAAAGCCAAGGCCGGAGCCTTTTGTGACTCTGAATAGATGCGCGGTTGGCAAGCGAGAGAACTGAACCCGTCCCATTATTAGGGGGGTGTTCCCTCCAACAGTGATGAACCCCCAATAAGGGGACACCCCCCTATTAATCAGCCCCAAGCGTTTATTGATCCGGGGTTAACATTATGTCTTTCTGAAGTTTTGTGTTTTCCTTTTTTCGCGCGGCTCGCCAGGTGCTTCAATGCAACCAACACCCCAGCGCCGTCCAGGACCGATGGGGAAAGCTGCTCTCTTGAGGCACGTCATCTCAAGCTGCCCTCGTTGAGTTCCGAAAGTTAAAGGCAGGGAAGTCGCTCACGTTTGCATCCTGAAAGGCAGGGCAGCTCCAAGAGAATCGGAATAACAATAATAAGAAAGAAAGAAAGAAACACACCCAACAAAAAAACATCCTCAGCTTCTACGAACGTGGTCTTCTGAGTGGTGTTTTGTTTTTTTCAATGGGGATGCTGGATGTTCGGATTGGGCACGGTTTCCATGTTGAAGAGAGCTGGGTGCCGCGCTTTCTGCGCGAGGACGGGGCGGTGTTCATGGCTTGCCCCATCCAGCAGGCGCAAGTTGCCTCGTTGCCATGTCGGAGGTTGGTTGAAATGGAAACCAGAAACCAGCCATTGGGTCGATCCCGTATTCTGACACATACCCACCGTCCATTTCCCTTTTGACTCGGCTTTTCCAAAGCCTCACCAAATTGACGTCAAACCTGTCTGATGTTCTTAAGGCCGGCAAAACAACATTGGGCCGTAGCAATGTGAGGTTACATTTTCCACAGGCAGCTTTTGAGCTGGCCGGCGCCTGTTTTTGTCAGAGATCTGGAAAGCTTGCTTCCATACCATTCAGGCGGCATTCCCCCCCCCCTCCCGAACAAACTCGCATTCGGGACCCTTCCCAAAAGTTTCCTGTAAAAATCGACTCCGGAAGCTCGGGCGGGGAACTTCCGGTATTTCTCCTTCCTTCCTGATCGAAAGCCATCGAAGGCACGAAAGTATGCTGTGGCGGTGTTCCTCTTGGTTTCCCTCTAAGCAAGGGGTAGTAACTCCCAAAAAATGGAGCCACACCTTAGCGCAACTGAAAGGTGAGTTGTGAGTCGTCAGGACAGCCTCCAGACCTTTTCGGCGGGCAACTTGGGCGCGACGGGTCTGGGCCACTCCGTCTCCGTGAGGCCTTTGAAACGGATTCGATTCGAAACGAAACGGATTCCACAAGCGGAACGCGAGGGCCCCTCGGCCAATCTTGCGGGAAGCCAAACGGAGAAAACATCTTGGGCCCATTTTGAGACACGCACTCGGCCGGCATTTTGCCGGCACTCCGCCGGTGAGAGGAAGTTTGGTTGACATGTCACAGTGGTTTTTTGTTCTTTGTCTCGTTTTGTTTGCTGATGGTTGTTCTTGTCTTGCTGTTTGTCCTCGTTCATGTATCGCTTTATTTCTTTGTGTTCTTGTTGTTTGTCTTTTCTATCTTCTTTCCTTGATCCTTATTGCTTTCATTCCTGTTATCTAATCTATCTATCTATCTATCTGTCTGTCTGTCTGTCTGTCTGTCTGTCTGTCTGTCTGTCTGTCTATCTGTCTATCTGTCTATCTGTCTATCTGTCTATCTGTCTGTCTATCTATCTATCTATGTATCTATCTATCTATCTATCTATCTATCTATCTATCTATCTATCTATCTATCTATCTATCTATATATATATATATGTATGCTAGCCCCCCCCCCAAAAAAAAAAAAAAACGCATTTTCAACATCAGAAAGTCAGATGCTCTTGATATGGAAAGATGGTTGGCTTTTAAGCAGAGGTAGATGGTTGACCTTGATAGCAAGACAGATGCTTGTTTACACATACACATGACCATGTTTTCATGGACGCGCGACCATATATATATAGTATCCCTCATCTATCTATCTGTTCTATCTGTTCTATCTGTCTAGCTAGCTAGCTAGCTATCTATCTATGTATCCATCTATCTATCCGCTTTTCAGATTTGTCCTAATCTATAATATATATATATACATATCGACTCTATCTATCTGCCACGGTGCTGCGCCTGCCACGACATTTATCTACGCCTGACCTTGTGAAACCTGCCACGAAATCTGTACCTGAGCTTGTGAAAGTGCTGCACCTGTCACGCAATCCGAACACTTGTCACCTCTGCAAGTTGCCTCTGTCTTCTTGCTTTTGTTTATTGTATTTCCGCTTTCTTCTCTTCTTTTCTCTTCTCTTCTCCTTCCGCTCATCTACTTTCAAACGACAGCCTTCACTTGGCGCCAGTGCGTTGAAAGTTTCTAAGCTTCAAAAGATGGTTCCATGTTGGAACCAGGTCAAGCATTCCGGTTTTTTTTCTCCACATATTTCCACAAGATCTGCAAGAAAGACTTGCCGTTTTTTGGTCGTTGGAAAGGACTCGGCCTCTCGATAGAGGCTGGTTGACTCGCAGGTCTGCGGCGGCCGCGGCTCATGCTGAGATGTTCCAATGTGCCGTCAGCTGAGAGTGGCTCGGGTGGTTTCTCAGGTTTGGGTTATGGCGAGGTCCTTGTGGTTTCCAGTTCCACAAGATGGTTTGAGAAGCACTCTTAGGTTGCTTATGTTGCTTGGTGAGTTAAGGAAGCCAAGCATTGCAGGAGGTCCCCTTTGACGGGTTTGTCACAACTGTATCTTGTTCCTTTTTTGGACCCTTTCCGCCGCTAGGAAAAGCATAGGGCGCCCAAGTACTTCCCCCATTTGCCTTGCACTGACGCAAGTGCTTGATTTTAGTTTGGGGCGGCTAACGGCCCCAGGGATGTGGTGGGAAAATTGGGAAGCAAACAGTTCGTCTGGGCCGAGTGCTTCTGCTAGATCCAGGCCGGAGGTAGGGATACGGGATACCCGACTCAATTTTCCCATCTCTGGATCAAAGATTGTCAGAGTCCAAGGCAGGGCTTCATGTGGCAAGTCTGAAACAGTGGCCGTTTCCACCTTCGACACATCTTACGCAAGAGACGCCAGTCTTTCGTGTGCTTCCAAATGAATCATGTATCAGCTTGCGAAGAAGAAGCCGAACGGAGCCCCGGATTCGTTGAAACCTATTCTTGCATGCAAATGCTCAATATGGACATGTTTGTATAGCTGTTTGTGTACATGTTTGTATAGGTCTGTTTTGTTTTCTCAAAATGGACATGCTCATCATAGCTGTTTTGCACATGAAAAGGACCCCTGTTCGAGGCTTTCCGGTTCCTGGATTGTGTCAGCCCAGGTGGAGTCCTACAAGACCCAGACACAGGGCAAGACCAAGGTGAAGGCTCGGCTGTTCCAGCGCTGACTCGCGCAGTTTTCGACCTGAAGCGCCTGCAGCGATTTCGGCTCTTTGCCGAAGGTCAGAAGGGTTGGTTGCTGAAATGGCCAAGACGATCGCCCTGCTGCTATGTCTGCAAACGGTGCAGGCAGATCCCTGCGCAGGTTTGTATGGTGCTGAGGGTTTGACCTGCGCATGGGGTGAGGATGTGAAGACTTGCATGGCAGAGAGTTGCAAGGGCTGCGGTGGCGAGCAGTGCTCGCTTTGCCAGCAGGATGCATCCCGCATTGAGACTTGCTGCGAGCAGCACTGGCACTCGACCGCTCCTCCTGAGATGTGTCAACAATCTGACGAGGAAAAGGTGAAGGCGTGTGTGGAAGAGAAGTGCCGAGGCTGTGGGGGGGAGCAGTGCACGCTGTGCATGCAAGACGCGCAAGCAGCATGCGAGGCATCCAACCGGAAGAGCCTACCGAAGAAGAAAGCTTCGGATGCTTGTGCAGGTTTGTATGGTGCTGAGGGTTTGACCTGCGCATGGGGTGAGGATGTGAAGACTTGCATGGCAGAGAGTTGCAAGGGCTGCGGTGGCGAGCAGTGCTCGCTTTGCCAGCAGGATGCATCCCGCATTGAGACTTGCTGCGAGCAGCACTGGCACTCGACCGCTCCTCCTGAGATGTGTCAGAAATCTGACGAGGAAAAGGTGAAGGTGTGTGTGGAAGAGAAGTGCCGAGGCTGTGGGGGGGAGCAGTGCACGCTGTGCATGCAAGACGCGCAAGCAGCATGCGAGGCATCCAACCGGAAGAGCCTACCGAAGAAGAAAGCTTCGGATGCTTGTGCAGGTTTGTATGGTGCTGAGGGTTTGACCTGCGCATGGGGTGAGGATGTGAAGACTTGCATGGCAGAGAGTTGCAAGGGCTGCGGTGGCGAGCAGTGCTCTCTTTGCGAGCAGGATGCATCCCGCATTGAGACTTGCTGCGAGCAGCACTGGCACTCGACCGCTCCTCCTGAGATGTGTCAACAATCTGACGAGGAAAAGGTGAAGGCGTGTGTGGAAGAGAAGTGCCGAGGCTGTGGGGGGGAGCAGTGCACGCTGTGCATGCAAGACGCGCAAGCAGCATGCGAGGCATCCAACCGGAAGAGCCTACCGAAGAAGAAAGCTTCGGATGCTTGTGCAGGTTTGTATGGTGCTGAGGGTTTGACCTGCGCATGGGGTGAGGATGTGAAGACTTGCATGGCAGAGAGTTGCAAGGGCTGCGGTGGCGAGCAGTGCTCTCTTTGCCAGCAGGATGCATCCCGCATTGAGACTTGCTGCGAGCAGCACTGGCACTCGACCGCTCCTCCTGAGATGTGTCAGAAATCTGACGAGGAAAAGGTGAAGGCGTGTGTGGAAGAGAAGTGCCGAGGCTGTGGGGGGGAGCAGTGCACGCTGTGCATGCAAGACGCGCAAGCAGCATGCGAGGCATCCAACCGGAAGACTGCGGCAATCCTTCCATAAGTGAGGATTTCGCCAGGAATCGCTTGTTATATTCCCTGCAACTTTTGGGGCTGTCAAGGCACAGCCCAGCCAAATTCATGGATGTGCCTAGAGAGCTTTAGACAGCTGACGCTGCGGACATGTTAGTTTGCGCCAAACAAAGCTGCCATGGACTGTGACTTGAATGGTTTTGCTCCTCTGATTATGTACTTTTGCTCCTTTGATCGATTTTGAGCCAAGGGATTTGTTTTAAACTTTTTGTACCGCTTTCCCTTGGTCGATCATATATTGTGGACATTTAGATTCCGGCATGACCAGTCGCAGTACTAGTTCGCTTTCATTTGTCGAAAAAAGGCAGTATCGCAGTATCCTTGCTGGTTTTCCACGGTATCAAAAGGACCTCCCATAAGAAACTTCCAGTGCTCAAGTTGCCCAGTTTTGCAACAGAAGGTGAGTGGGAATCCTTCTGGGTTTCATGCGGCTTCTTTAACATTGTTTGGAATAGCTTGACATGTGCCTTTACGCAAGCCCAATCTTTTCGGGAACTCCCCCCCGGCTTGCGGGTGTCTTCTGCTCCTGCCAGATTTACAGCTACTCCATGCAGTGGTCGACCTACCCAATCGACTCCAGCGACTTTTCGCAGACGCCTCTTTGGCGAGGTTGCCCGAAAGATTTCGACAGCGCCGGAGTATGCACTTCAAGAGTTGGAGCCAGCTCGAAAGTGGTTGGGCAGCCTCAACTCAGCCAGTGGACACACTTTACACCTTTTTCTTGGTGGCTCTCCCTTTATGTCAGTGGTGGCCCAAGAAGTGTACACTTTTTTTGGGCTGGTCACTAGCCAAGAGAGTCAAATGTCCGTCGTGTCGGGAAGAAAATGAATGCCCAGGGGCCCCTGAAGAAGTCGCTTCGGTCCTTCCGTGCCCACCGGTGGTTGCGCAAAAAATTGCATTCGGCGGCCGCCCAATCATGGAATGTCATGGCATTCGGCACTCCCACTGGAGAAAGCACAAGGCAATGAACATCACACAAGAGCAAGGCCACGAACAGCTACCTTTTGTCTTTGGGACATGGCTCGGCATTTTTGGTTCATCTCGGTTTTCTCTAATATGCGGCCAAGTCCAGCCTAAAGTGTCACATGACCTGTGTTTGAGGTTGCTTGTTTGCAACCTTGGCAGACTGACCCTTTTTGATTCGGAGCTGCAAATTTGCGCAACGGTGTTGATTACTGTGGACCCCATATTGATGGACCCCACTTTATTAATAGGGGGGGGTTCCTGGGTTTAGAGGGGTTTTGGAGGGAAACCCCCCTGTTAATTATCTGGGGTTGATTAATACGGGGTCAACATTACTTAGACAAAGAGAGACAGCAACAATGTTGAGTATGAGATGAAACCGTTGGCATGGAGGTCTCATGATTCTTCATGGTTGATTAATACGGGGTCAACATTACTTAGACAGATGAGAAAGTGCCAAGCATCGACAGTCCAGAGACCGAAGTTGGGAAGATGTCGGATCCAAAATACTGTTCACCACTTCCCAAGACAAGCACGTGGCGAAAAGGACTTGTCAAGCTGCAACTACACGTTCCACATCCGCATTATCATGTAAGTCACTTTGGATATATCCAAACTGACTTCAAAGATGATGATGTTGATTACCCAAGAAAGCCCCCGATGACATCTGCCGACTAACGTCGAATTTCCGGGGCGATTATCTCCGGCCCGAGCTGATCTGACTCGCCAGGCAACAGGCGCAACAAGCGCGCGCGAACCAATGCCCTGGATTCACGTTTGGATTCTTGGCGGATTAGCTCATCTCCTCCAGCCATGGAATGGGTCGGACATGCCAGATGTCAGACATGTCCTGCCCCACTGTTCAGCAACAGTCCTTGAACCACATTTGCCTCGTTGGGTCTAAGTTCCGATGGCACGAATCCGAATCCAGACCTGCCAACTGATGGGAGCTTTGGCGGATTGTTCAACTTGAGAATGGCGAATGTGGCAATGTGGCCAGCAACACTTGTCCCTCTGGGCACACCTCGAAAAGAGAACAAGCAAATTGCAACTGGGTGTTTCTCAAAATAGTGGTCTGCTAAAATGGGAATTTGACGTTTTTGAGGCTGCCTTTTTTTGGTGATCTGTTTCAGGGAGCCAAGAGGACGCCAAGCATTTTTGGGGTGGTCGCCAATCAACAAGGCACCGTTGGCAACTTGGCGCTCTCCAAGCGACAGGCGCCAATGCGCCCTTTTAATTAATCTACCGGCAGGAATCGTGAAAGGGATGCCTCCTGGAGTCTCCATGACCCTTTAAACATGTGTCCATGACCCCTTGGTTTGGGTATAATGACCCCAAACTTTTTCAGGGTCATGGAGACTCGAAGATTCGATGCTTTCAAGATGTGAAGGTAAAACAGTTTGGTAAGGGGAAGCATTGGCCGGCGCAGGTGCTGCAGTGATTTATGTTACTCGCGAACCAACTCCGATGGCAGACCGCAAAGATGTTAATTTGGGGTAGGTGCACCACCCATTTTAGAACCTATTTTAGTGGTTGGATGGAATCGGATGTTCACTGGGGGCAAACCGATTTGGCTTTTGACCCATGGCCATGGCCACTTCGCCGCATTGGATTGTTTCTGGGAGGGTCTCCGCTGGCAAGCCACTTGCTATGGTTTGAGATTTTTGGCAGATCACCTGCCCCAAAGCACGAACGAAGTGACCGATAATTACTCTCCCCCAAGTTCTCCTGGCAATCGGTTTGGGAGTCCATCAAGGTCTCTCCCCAACTGAGTCAGCTGACCTGAAGCCCAGGAAACCCCGAGTGGCCTATGGACGTGCCACAGGGCACCGAGACGAGATACGCTCGGGCGCTCGGATGCTCAAGCGGCACGCCCTCAAGAAAGGGACTGGAGGGAACCCACGTCGGTGGAGAACAACGCGTAAACCTGAACCATTTCAACTCCGAACTCTGGGCTGATTTTTGTGTGTGTGTGTGTGTTCTTTTTTGAGACGACGGCTTTCGCAGGCTTTGAAGCCATGGGCGACATGGGCTGGCAGGAGTGCGTTTCGCGGGGTTTCCGAAGGTCGGGTTGGACTGCGGTCGCCTCCCCTTTTGTTTCCCCCTTTTTTGGGGCGCTTCCATTTGCTGAAGCTAGGTGAAATTCCGATTTTGTTGGTTTTAACGGGAGTCTATCACTACTGAGTCACTGCTGGAACTATGTTTTTCAGAGGACTTCAGCAAATGGATGGACGTGGAGCGCAAAGTGGCGCCAAAGTGGAGGAAGGATGTTGCTCCCTCCTTTTGCAGCGTTGCTGGGCGAACGGCGCTGGCCTTGTCTTGGTACACCTGAATCTGACCGCAGAAACTCCCCAACGCCTTCCTCAAATATCCTGCTCGTTGAAAAGGCCAAGAAAACGCCGTAGGGAGTAACTCGCTGGGCGCTGGTCCCCGTGCCCAGGCCGATCAAGTTCGCGCAGGGCCTTTGACCATTGATAAGGCACTGCTGCGAGGAGAACGGGATGGCGCAAGACGGGGGCCGAAGGAACGTGGGAACACACGCCTTTTCGCTGAGCTGGAAACTGTGTGGTTTGTCTTTGTTTGAGGCTTCCCCTTGTTGGTTGGTTTCGAGGGAAACCAACAGGAACTCTATTTTGAGGTGTCCCCTAATTCAGAATTGCACCAACATTCCAACCATGTGATTTCATGTGAGCGAGATAGACGATAGTTCAGCTCAAAGTGAGAGCTGGGCGAGTTTGCAACATGGGATTTATGTGTACAGTCTAGGCTTTGTATTTGTTTGTCGTGTACTTTTTTGTTTCAAAGTGAAGGTGTGGCCCAGGTTCCTCCGAGAGGCCAATTTTTTCGGGTGTAGCTTCGGCGGCTCTCAGCGGCGCTCTCAAGCGGCGCACAAGCGGCGCTTTTGCGGGGTGGTCCGCTGCTAAACCTATCCTATACCCAGGCATGCCTTAGGTTTGCATTGTTTTGCACGTTTAAATCCACCCAACAAAAAGGGCATACCATACATAAACGACGGACCCACAAGTTCACAGCGGTCTAAGACCAGCCCTGAATTTTTGTTGGCTCGGCTCTCCGCTCAACGCTCAAAACGGCTCACCGTGCATGAGCTTCCCGAGCACTCTGCCAGCTGCTCATCGGTCGGCGCCCAACGTCTCGCGCAGTCGCAGAGCGACTTGCAATCGGTCACCCAGCATGGGCAGGTCGGCGCAGCCCCAGGCGATGCCCAAAGCTATGCAGAACGCGTGGGGAGCGGACGTCCAGATTTCTGCCGCGCGTCGGGTGATGCGCGCCGTGGATCGCCCAATAGCTTGCTGGGAGTGGCCAGATCACCAGGCAAAGTGCAAGCTCATGCGAAGTCACCAGAAGCAACGGCCAGGGTGTGACCTGCTGCATGATCGCGGCCCGGCGCGGGCAAGTGTCGCAGCAGTGCTTCCCCGGGAAACGCACGAGGAAGCTGCTACTTCTTTTACCAATACAACGGGTACGACAGCTGCTGCTGCTGCTGCTACTACCACCACTGCTACTAGCAGCAGCATCACTACCGCGACGACTACTTCTGTGTTTGCCACTCCAACAACTGCGACTGCTATTACTACTACTACTACTACTACTACTACTACTACTACTACTACTACTACTACCACGTACTACCACTTGCTACCTACTACCTACTACCTACTACCTACTACCTACTACCTGCTACCTGCTACCTGCTACCTACTGCCTACTACCGACTACCTACTACCTACTACCTACTACCTACTACCTACTACCAACTACCTACTACCTACTACCTACTACCTGCTACCTGCTACCTGCTACCTATTACCTACTACCTACTACCTACTACCAATAGCTACTTCTTACTTCCTCCTACTACTACTACTACTACTACCACCTACTACCTACTACCTACTACCAACTACCTACTACCTACTACCTACTACCTGCTACCTGCTACCTGCTACCTATTACCTACTACCTACTACCTACTACCAATAGCTACTTCTTACTTCCTCCTCCTACTACTACTACTACTACTACTACTACTACTACTACTACTACTACTACCACCACCTACTACCTACTACCTACTACCTACTACTTGCTACCTGCTACCTGCTACCTACTATCTACTACCTACCACCTACTACCTACTAGCAACTACCTACTACCTACTACCTACTACCTCCTACCTGCTACCTGCTACCTCCTACCAACTACCAACTACCTACTACCTACCTGCTACCTACTACCTACTACCAACTATCTACTACCTACTACCAACTACCAACTACCTACTACCTACTACCTGCTACCTGCTACCTGCTACCTGCTACCTACGACCTACTACCTACTACCTTTGCTGCTGCTGCTGCTGCTACTACACTACTGCTAGTACTGCTACTACCACTACTCTACTACTCCAACACACGCTCTCACACATACCCCCATGCCCGCCCGGACGCCAGGAGGTTCTGCCTCAGGGTGCGCGCCCCGGGAAGCGGCAACGCTGTCCTCTTTGGGTGCCCTGTGATTCGGTTCTGGGGGCACCCTTTGGTGGATTTTGACCCCCAAATCGGTCCCTACCAATTTGGGGTAGGTGAATTCACCACCCATTTTAGTGGGGATTGGGATGTTCACTGGGGGTACGATTTGGATTTTGACCCATGGCCAAATGGGTGCTCTTGGTGGGGTGAGCCTCTAATTGATTTTCTGCATTGAGGAGCGGGGAGGGGACTTCTGGTGGACAGGCGTTTCGGTCGGATTGTCGCGGTGGTTGCCTATTCATAGCCAGCGATGCCTTGGCAAGAGCGTGTCATCGGCGGGTGACGCCTGATTGCTGTGTTGGGGTTGGCCGTTGGGTTTTGGATGTTTGCCGGAAACTGAGATCCGTGGAACGAAGAGGGCAAGTTGCCTTTTTCAAATGTCAGGGAACGTGAGCGAACATTTGAATGGAGGTGTCTTGATTCGAGGCATCTGTTCATACACCGCGGCAAAACAAGAGCCTTGTAGAGCATGAGCCATTCTTCAATCATACATCCCGTCCGTTCCTCGGACATTGTTTGTGGAGCTTTAGGGTCTATCCAGTTTTCTTGAACTGGATTTGTTTTCTTTTCTCACCCCCTGGAAAGAACTCGGCCCACCTCCCCTCAAAAAATTTGGGCACCCCCAAAAAGTGCGAGGCGCTAAGCAGCGCCCAGGTTGGGTGTGAACATGGGCAGACCGCTGAACCTCCAGAACTTCAGCAAGGCCTTCAAGAACTTCGACTCCCTGCCGGGGCTGCCGGCACACGCTATGCACCACGGAGTCCAAGCCAGCCAGGGCCCAAGGAGTTTTTCGGGGAAGAGGGGCCAGGAGATGGCAGGAGTTTTTCGGGCAACGCATGGTTTCGCACAGAGGCTTTCTTTAAAGCCTGGTGAATGGATCAGCTTTTCAAGGGGAAAGGCAGTGTTCAGCTGGGTCGGGGGTGGGGGACGCTCGTCATAAACTTGTGCTTGCGGGAGATACGGAGATGCGTGTCTGAGCGTCAGTGGCATTTAGCCAGTTGCGATGGGATGCTGCCCTGAGTGAAAGCAGCTTGGAAAGGCTTCCGAAGTGTTCAGCCCAAAAGCAACCTAAGGAGTCCACGCGTTGTCTTTGACGTCGGTGACACCCAATGTTGCAGCGCGGCTCTCAGCATGAGGGCGAGCTTTATCAGTATGGAACTGGTTTCATTCACTCAATGCTCTGCTTCAACTGCCAGCACTTGTGGTGTAGATGGTCGGACCGCCAGTGTGTTAGCTCGCACAGTGGAAAGTTGATGAGGGTGAAATTTGCTGATGTTGGACGTAAGCACGGCTTTCTGAGAAGTGCGCTCTGTGAATATACCTGCATGTTCAGACCTGAAATTACCTCATTGTGTTAGGGTGGAGGGCATGATCAATCTGACTCGTTCCATTCCACATATCATGAAGACGCACACAGAAGGCCCCGTGCCACCATCGTTGTCATGATATGCCGCAAGCAGCTAATTGATTGCTCGAAGAGACAACCAATTCTTTCTCTGACTGGTAAGTTGGCTTTGCTGACTTGCTTTTCACCTGATGAAATCAGCTGGTCAAACTGCGCCAGACCGGTGCCACAAGCCCAGGCCGTTGACATGGCGGGGACATCTCTGGTGACTTGCCAGATGCCAAGGCACGTGCTCCCTACTTCGCCGACTTTCCCTTTTTGGGGGGCCCCCCCGCGTATTTCCATTACTCTTTCAATTTCCCCAAATCTGGACCGTGCCGAGAACGCCGAAGAGTCAGGCAGTCAGGCAGTCAGACAGTCAAGGCGGGACCTCCCTCCTTCGGACCAAAATTTGCTTTGTTTTCATTTTGCTTAATAATATGTTTTTACGTGTTTTCCTTTTGTTGGTAGGGTTACCCGGGTTGCCAGGCTGGGCTGCCTCAAGATCCAGTTCTTCAAGAACTGGGAGTCCTCGGTGTCCTTGATGACTGCCGTGCAATCAGGCGCCCCGCACACCGCCCACGTCGCTAGGGCGAGTTTCCGCCCGGAAAGGAGGCGAACTTTGGGAAGAACCGGGGGCGGAAAAATTCGAAAAGGCGGCCCTGAGCATGACAAGGCCTTGGTGTTGGCATCCTTTCAGATACCATTCAGATGCCCAGCCCTATTGGGGGCTTTGCCACTCAGGCAAAAAAAACAAAAAAAAAACACGAGTCTTGGGCCATGTCGTGGCATAGGCTACACCGTGCCGGTGGATGTGCCTGCCAGTTGGGGCCAGGCGCTGAGGTAGTGCTGAAAAACTATCCGCCCTAAGGCAGCCTTTTGGACAGTAAAGAACATGGCCAAACTTTGACGAGGCACAATAGAGCATTAAGAAAAAACAAAGGGCATCTCCATTTCTGCAAGACTTGAGGCTGCTCCCCTGACAAGTATCAAGCCTTGCCGTGGCCTCGGACGTGGATTTCAAGCAGCTCTGTGGGGTTTGGGCGCGGTAGCAAGTTCGGAAGTCCGGTGGAGCGCCCCGCCGCCCCGAAAAACGGATCACCGAGGGAGGGAGGCATCAGCTCCAAGCAAGCCTTCAGCACCATGCTGGAGGAGGCGAACACCGCCGCGGCCCTGGAGATGGGGCCGCTTTGCACGGAGAGTGAGCTTGGGAGGCAGAAACCATGGGCAGGGTTCTCTTGTGAACAGAACAGGCCACCCTGAGCGTGCGCTTTTTTGTGATTGTAGTATAGTGATTCTTTCAGGAAACACACAGTTTTTGGTGTTTAATTGAACAAGTGTGAAAAACTTTGAGAAAATCAAAACAACAAACACAAAAAACAAAAAAAGACTATGTTAGCTGTCCTGACTTGGGGGGGGGTAGTCTTTTTGTTTTAAGTTGTTGTTTTTCTTGAGTTGTTTTTGCATTTCTTTGGAAAAGTGTGAAACACCTCGATAAAACCAACAAAACAAACAAAATGGACTCTATCAACTGTCCTGATTTGGGGGGTATAATATGATTTGTTTTCGTCGTCTCGAGTTGTTTTTTGCACTGTACCGTTTCCGGCCAGTTTGCAAGAGCTTTTGTGATCAAGAGAGCTGGTATACTTCATCTCCAAGCCCCAGTACAGTAAGTTAGAGATGGTTTCCTCTGGTTGAACCCGTTCCTTCTAACATTCCTCTTGATTTTAGTTAAAGTTGTACACGTATCACTTGACAAATATATTAAGTAGAGTTTGTAAGAAAGAAAGTAGAGGTCCCAAAATTGTTAGGAACATGTTTAAATGTCTATTGATTTGCAGATACAACTCGATCGGCAAGGAGATCTTGTTTAACATTTATTTTGAAATAGAATGCTCATTATTCAATTTATACTTGAAGTTTAAGCTCTTGTTTGGATTATTTCATGATTAAGTTCTATTTAATGAGATAGGTATTAAGTAAAATTTGATAAATAGATCAAGTAGAATTTACAAGGAAAGACACCAGACATACCGAGAATGTTTAATGCATGTTGTTTAGATGCTTACTGATTTGTCAGGGCAATTCTATTGAAGAGGAACTCCCGTGTAGCATTATGATTTTGAATCAGAAGAATCATAATTTGCAAATCTAACTTATCATAGACAATTTGATCAGAGTCTTCGCTTAACAATTTCCATTTCATTTCAGTTAGACATTGAGTAGAATTTGACAAAGATATTGAGGAGATGTCAGAAGGAATAATTCAGAGGTCCCGAAATGTGTTTTTTTTTACTAGCCCTATAGCACTACCATGGTGAGAAAACACCGTACAACACAGTGTTGTGTAGTGTTTTTCGTGCTCGATTCACATCTCCACCAATGGCTGCTCTCTAAAAAACAGTTTGAATTTGAATACGATTTAAGCGGTGTTCAATGAGGAAATACTTGATCACAATCCTACTAACAAACATAAACTTGAGTTTCCACTCGAAATGTGAAACAAGCGCACTCTCACAGCGTCCCGCTCTCTTTGTAAAAGGGGGTAGGGTGATGGGTCCTGAGCACCTGGTGCCAGACCATGTGGACCCTGGCTTTGAATGTACCGAGTGAACTTCGGCCTTTGCTAGACTTGAGCTATGCCAAAACCTGGCGCACAAAGTTCCGGCAGCGTGGTGCACGCACCTCTTTAGTTCCTATAGTGCTTTGATTGCACCAGCTCACACCCTGCCGAAGAGATTGGAAAACAGGTGGTTTCCTTTGCAGGAGACTCTGGTGAAGATCCCCTTAACTCTTTTGCAGAGTGTTTGCATTCGGCGCGCAAGTCGGGCGTAAGGCACGACGCGTAAGGCTGGCCATGAATCCGAGAAGTAGCCCCTGCCTCCTTTCCAGGCAGAATGCTGCGTCAGCCCTACTTGGAGCCCATGATTTTCCGACACAGCGCCCCAAAATGCTGGCTCTCCGAGCTTTTTTTTCCTTTCTTTTTTTTTCTTCGGACCTCGTCTGACCCTGAGATTCAATATGGTATTTTTTGGACTTTTGGACCTCAAAGTCCGAGTTGACCTAAAAGTCCACCGAAAGCTCAGGCCTGGGAAGGCCACTGATTTGGGCACAGATTTGCCCGCAGCCTTCTCTCATGATTGTTGCTGTGTTTTTATATATATATATATATATATATATACATTTTTGTTTATTGTGGTTTAGTGGTTGAAATCCAACCACTTAACCGCTAAGATTCAAATTGTTGCTCCCCTTGCAACGTCAACCGAGCTCTTATCTTCGCTTAGAAACTCGAATCCCCCCAAAAAAATGCGGCCCTGGGAAGTTGCGCTGCTTTGTGGCTCGCCATTCGGCTCCTTTTGACGCGAGCCGTTGCTCAGACATCGACTTGGATGATGCGCTTCCTGGGCCTGTGCTTCGCCTGGATCGCCGTGTGCCTCAAAGGGCGATGATGCACGGCGGCATGGCCGCCGTTCTTTTTCCTTTTCCTTTAGACAAATGCAACAATTCGGGTGCTTCAAAAACATGAATGTCAAGGTTTGATGGCCTAGGCTTCAGGAAGAGTGACCGGAACGCAAGATGCAACTGAGCAACTGAGCAGACGTGTTGCTTGCAGGTACTGCTGCTTCCAGCCGATTTCGGCCTCCATTGACGTCGTTGGGGATTGCGTGGGCCCCGTCCGGATTTGTTAATCCGAGTCGGTGGATGTTCCTTTCGCCTTTCAAGACAGTGCCGTGGTGATGGAGGATATTGTGGGATGACCATCGAGTAAGATGTTGCCGGACTTTGTCCAATTGGTTCCGACTGAAACTTTGAGACATCAGCGTTGAGTGACTGAGGCCTTCGGATCATCCCGTGCGTGGGCGGTCTCTTGGAGGATCTCTTGGAAGGTGGGGGGTTTCTCGGAAGCGGATGTCGCAACGACTGCAGCTCTCTGCTTTGTCGTGCCAGGGTCGAATCGTAAACCAGGTCACCTTCAGGGACAAAAACTAGAAAAGGCGCTCCTTTGCTCTGTTCGTTTCTTGTCCCATCCACTCAGGAAGTGTGTTGTGGGAGAAAGAAAGAAATGGCCATGGTTCAAAACCAATGGTACCATTTGGGATAGGTGCACCACTCATTTTAGTCTATTTTAGTGGGGATTGGATGTTCACTGGGGGCTAACCGGGGTTTTGACCCATGGCCAAGTACCATGCGGCCGGGCAAGGCATGGTAACGTGCCTGCTCTGTGTGGTGAGCTGCTGCTGCGGCTGTTCCCTCGGTTTCCTGGTCATCGCGCTGATGTGGCTCTACATGCGGCCGCTGCCCTGGCCTCAGGGGCCAGGGGGGGGGGGGGGGCCAACAGTTGACAGAGACCTTGGCGCGAGAAAAAAACAAAGAAAGAACCAGACTTCATGAGAAGGGCAGAATGGGGCACCTTGCTTCAGTAGGCCGCCTTTGATTTGTTGGTGTGTCGCCTCTTTCTCTTTTTTTTGGGGGTGGGGGGGGTGGGGGCGGACTTGGCACTCCACTTGCTTCGCCAGGATTGGTGGGGGGCTCTTGGCAATCTGCCTGGTGCTGGGCATCGGCGGCTATTTCCTGGCCTACCAGAACAAGGTGCCCCGGAAAAAATCCGCGGGGCATGGGGCAGATGAGGTCACTTGCTCAAACCCCCGGCGAAAAACCATAGATGGGCGCACAGACCCGCCTTTGTCATTCTTCACACGGTGGGAATGCGAGCATTTCATGGTTGTTGTTGGGAAACATTCGACATTTTTGCTTGTTGTGGTTTAGTGGTTGAAATCCAACCACTTACCTGCTAAAACTTGTTTTTTTGCTCCCCTTCCAACGTCAACCGAGATTTTGCGATACCCGCGTGTTTCGATTCTGACTCACTTCTGGCTTGCCAGACTCAGCGCTCCCAGATCCTTGCGCTGACGCGCGATGCGTCATGCCGAGGTCAATCGGCCGGCACGGACTCTCGAGCAGGGCTCGGAGTTGCAGAAGCTCAACGAGCCAAAGGACAACGCGGCTTGAGCGAGCCTCGAGCGCTGAGCGAGACGGAGTGGCCGTGGGTCAACAAACGTGGGTAACCCGAAAATGGGTTGCCCCATCGGTAAATGGAAACATGGACGACTTCACCGG
The DNA here is from genome assembly GCA_963377175.1 of Effrenium voratum. Classification (NCBI taxonomy): domain Eukaryota; class Dinophyceae; order Suessiales; family Symbiodiniaceae; genus Effrenium; species Effrenium voratum. The sequence goes on along the minus strand of CAUJNA010003773.1, from coordinate 232,064 downwards.
TCCATCTGGTGGTTCAAATTTGACCCAACGCGCCTTGAGCTGGGAATACGTGACGTGGAAGTTCCCAAAGACCCATGGAGACATTCCTTACAAAAGCTTTGGTCGCTGAAAGCGTCGGCGATACCTTTGGAGGCTCTCAAAGCTGGGGCTTCCTTTCAAAACGTTCCCTCGAGCACTGAGCCATCGGCAGGAGACTGTTTTTTTTTTTTGAAAAGCCGACATGGAGTCGATTCGATGCCGGCAACGGATGCACAGGAAAGCGACCCGCCTCTTGTGAACTGGGCTCATGTCTCGTTTGCGGAGCTTCCAGAAGCGCTTCCAAAGCAATCGACCGAATATGAGTTGGGTACATGACGATTCAAGTCCTACGAACTTCTTTGGTGCCCACGAGGCATTCTCAAATAGTCGTTCAGCACAATATCATCTGCAACCGTGGCTATCGAGCTCGCACCCCACTAAACTCTCACCCAAACTCTCTTCTCCACCCCCTCCCCCCCACTCGTTAGACACCAACCGGCGGCCGCCCGTTTTCGGCGCCCGTTTTTGAAACGGGGCGCCATGGGCGAGTGGCGCCGCACGGGCGAGCACTTCGTGTGCGGCGGCGTGGCCGGCATGGCCTAGCCGGCGCCCTTTGCTCCGACTTGGGAGTCGTCGGATCCAAGCCATGAGCACCGGGGGTGAAATCCAAACGGGAGAAGCGACGGCCACTTAATATTAGGCCCGGATTCATAGAACTTTGAAGGGGTCCCTTTGACGGGAATCCATAGAGGGTGACCCCCTATGAACAGGGTGTGGTTGGGGTTTAGTTTGTTTGCGGTTACTTGTTTTTGGTCGAAGAGACGACCAAGGCTGCTGTATGTTTTGTTCACTGTGACGACTGTTTGGCACATGAGGCTGTTGATGCTGATGATGCCGATGATGAGGAGGAAAATGGGGATGGAGATGCGAGGATATGAGGATGATGCTGAGGATTGTGATCGTGATCATGCCACTTGTCATCGGAACAGGCATGATATGACTTGTTTTATGCTGCTTGGCTCCCAAGAGCACAAGACCCGGTGAAGTTGAGCTTCCATCCTTCCAGCTGCAAGTCCAGAGGGTGCAAAGTGCTTCCTTTGACTTGGTTCTACCCAAGCGAAACGAGGGCTCCCAATGTTTTGGGGAGCATCCCACATGTCAGGTGGCCAGAACGGTCATTGCGCCGGTGGAGCGGGCATGGGGCCCATGGGGCTCGGGAGTTCAAGCGTTGAATGTTGGGTTATGAGTTGATCTGCACGATCCCCGGGCTTTTGTTGAGCCAGTTTTGCGTTCTTGCGGGGTCCAATGTTCCCTGTGAGATGCGGGTTTTTCGCATCGGCGCGGCGCCGGGAAGGGCTCGGGTGATGTCGTGGCACGGCTGAGATCAAGATCATCTATCAGATCAATTCCAAGTCCGCGGCGCGGCTGGCGTTGCCTTTTTCAGAGTCGCCTGACACAAAATGGGTGTGGCTCAAAAGAAAGCCAGGAGGGGCAAACCGCAGGTTTGGGTCCATTCCACTTACCAGGGATCCATTTTGGAATTCCGGTTTTGTGGAGCCACAGCCAAATGGAGCTTCCATTTGGCGGTTCGCGCACATGGAATGGGAGCCCCGGAGCGCGGCACGTCGGAGTCGAGTTGATCGGAACCGGTTCACCGGAACCGGTTCCGTCGTGGCCCATGGGTCATAGGTGTCCTTTTTGGAAAATAGATGGCTCTGGTAGATGATTGAACCACCAGGTAAACCAGGGCCGGCCCTATTTCTTAGGCAAAACAAGCAAAAAGGACACCTATGCCAAGGGTTCTTTTTCCGCCGTGGGAAGCTAAATCCTTCGCCAGGGCGAGGGCTGGCTGCGCATCATCCGGAAGGTGGTGGATGAGAGCGGCGGCGGCCTGGGCCCAAAACTCATCCCCGACGCTAAGGTGGGTCGAGTGCCTTGGGATTGTTTGTAGGGCCCAAAAAGTGAGGCGGTGTGGGCATGGTTTTCTGTTTTGTTCTGGAAGGAAGCGGCCCCACACAAATGGATTTCGGATTCCTGTTCAAAAAAGAGACACATATTGCTGTGGTGTTGGTAGAGCCCAAAGTCAATGTGTTTAGACGCACTCATGGTGCGTCTCTTCAAGGCGAAAGGTACCCTTGAGAGGTTTCTTTGAGGCACCACAAGGAGCGAGCTGCGGACTTCGGGAGGTATTTCCGTTGAGAGCCAAAGGATATGGACGCGCGCGTGCCGCGCGTGTGTCATGGTAGGGTACCATGGGCGCCAACCTTTCTTGGGGGTTAAGGAACACCCCACGAGATGAGTCACACGAGATGAGTCACACTCAAAACTGGGGTAGATGAAGCTTAAGGGAGAATCCCAACCATAAATGCATCAATTTGGTGCAGCGGCCTTTGGACATTCTTTACATGATTCTGGGCAGAAACGACCATTTTAATACCGATCGTTTTTTTGTTTACTCGGATGGAGAGTTCTTCCAGCGCCTGAGGCGTCCGCTCAGTGACAGCCTTTTGGCGTGGCAACTCCATTGCTGTGATACGGGCCCGGGTCTTAGGAGGATCGCAGCCTCAGGATCACGCAGAGGGCGTGTGAGAGCGGGACTCGTAGGCAAAGGCTCTGTCGGAGTGTTCGATAGAAGACACATCGCTGCCAGCTTTCGATAACCTGATTGCTGGACGGGAATGGCACTGCAATTGTACGGAGATGCCGCTTGCGAAGTTTGATTGGGTTCAGCCCGGCAGGCAGGGAATGAGAAATGGAATGACCCCTATAAACCATCCCCTATCGTTTCCTTTAAGAGAATCTGTAGGTTCATTCCCAAATCCTGGGGCATTCCCTACTGGGCGCCAGAACGAAAATGAAGCTGGGTTAATCCGCGGGTCTTGGTGTCTGCGTAAGGTGCCATTGATTGAACCGGAGCTTGGAGGACATAGGAACATGGGACCATGGGAGTTTCAATGTTGTGCTGGTGCCCCTTCTGATGGCTTTGACATGTCGGGGTAGAGTCCAAGTCCAACGTCTTACTCTTGATGTTCGAGTATGATGTTTGAGAGTAACCGCACAAGTGGTTGGACAATTCCCGTGCACCAAAGGGTCCCCAATGTCCACAAATCAAGTATTTCGACCTGGGATGACTTTAGATGGTCGACATCCCATTTGGAAAGGACATGAAAGGACCAAAGTTTGCTTCTTCGTTTCTCTCAACAAAATGGCGACCCCTGAGTTCGCTCTTCGAGCTCGCTTGCCAGGTCTTTCCCTACTTGGGCGTCCAGCTGGCCTCCAACGAGTGGAGCCCCAAGCGGAGATCCAAGACGCAACTCACCTCGGGTTTTGGCGAGTTGTCAAAGTCAGCGGCTCATTTTTTTGTTTTATGGATGCTGTGGACAACGGAAAAATTGTGCTCGCTTGCTTGCTTTGGCCATGGTGTTTGTTTGTCACGGATTGTCAATATAGATTGTCATTGACTGTCAGTGGTTGCAAGTTTCCTAGTGTGATGATGATGATGATGATGATGATGATGATGATGATGATGATGATGATGATGATGATGATGATGTTGATGATGCTGGTGGTGGTGGTGGTGGTGGTGGTGGTGGTTGTGATGCTGATGATGATGATGATGATGATGATGATGATGTTGATGATGATGCTGGTGGTGGTGGTGGTGGTGGTGGTTGTGATGATGATGATGATGATGATGATGATGATGATGATGGTGGTGGTGGTGGTGGTGGTGGTGGTGGTGGTGGTGTGGTGCGTTTCCTCTGATTTGGCGTCATTTCACCGTATTCGTGGTGCCTTGATTTTGGTCAAGAGACTTCATGCGAAGCGTCGGAACCTGCCAGGCTCTTCCGCCGCCAGCTGAAGCAACTAGGAGGCGTCATGGCTAGCGTCGGATGACAGCTGGGTGTGTCTTCTTTTTGAGGTAACCCACCTCCCCCCCCAAAAAAAAGAAGAAGAAGTTAGTTTTTCTTGTAGTTTCCCTTAAAACCCGAATCAAACAAGGGGTAGCCTCGAAAGCTTCAGAAAAAAAGACACACCCAAAGAGTGTCCGCTTGCTTCTGAAGCTTCCAGTTTGCTAGGCGGCATCTCACCTGAGGCCAGGGGCTTGGGATGCGGTCAAGCCATGCCATTTGCACACGTCTGCGAACTCCATGCCGCACTCAACAAAAGCCACGGTTGAAGCCGGGTGTTGGTGGGTATTTGCGGGGGAATTGAATGATTCCAGGGTTTCTTTGGTGGGAAATGGGTTTTTCAGGGCCATCCACAGGTGTTGCGCGGCGGTTTTGTTTCGTGCTTCTTCGAATGGGCCTCACCAGGTCCAGAAGTTTCTTGCCGGAGGTGGCGCGGGGATGACGGCGGTGATGTGCACCTATCCCCTGGATCTGGCACGTGCCCGCATGGCCGGGCCGGTAGTTCGTTGGAGCCAAAGGCGTTTCGAGACGAAATCCGCCGAGGGAGTGCTTGGGGCAGGTGCTCTCTCAAGTTTCGGTCTTTTGGGGGCTTGGGGCCTGGGGCTTGTTGTGCTCTCAGGAAAAAACATGGGCGCCTTGAGTTGTTGGGTTCACCGAGCTTTCCAGCCGTTTGAAGGTTGGCACTGGAAACCGAATTGATGAATTCAGGCCTTGCTGATGGAGCAGGGAGCCAAGGAGATGCCGCCAGGAGCCAAGGGGAGCCGCTTGGTGGGTTTGTCTCCAAATGGGGGACACAAATTGGCGGTCCACGTTCCCCCCAAAAAAAAGCATCCCAAGTGCAGGTCACCCCCGATAAGCCCAGGTCTCCCCAACCAGCCTTTTTCGTCCACCGGCTCCGAACCACCAGCATCCGGGGCTTCCGGAATCCCTCGCCGCGAGCTGATTTGAGTGGGCAGAGACCTCACAGCCTGGGCGAGAAAACCGTCATGTCTTCGCTTGTGGCGAATGCCAATGACGAATTTAAGTCCATCGGGAGGTCTATGCTGGGCACGGTGCGGGACGTGTGGCGAGAGGCGGCCTTCGAGATTCGAGTCACCCGGAGTCACTCGCTGAGCGTTGTGTGTCGCCAGGGCGGAATGCGAGCCCTCTACTCGGGCGCTGGCGCTGGGGAGCCGAGGCAAATGTCCTGTCGCCTTCAATTTCGAGCCTTTGAAGAAGCTCGAGCAATCAGGGCGAATCAGATCCGGCACAGTGGGCACGACAAGTCTAGCAGCCTAGCACTTGGTCTTCTGAACATTTCATGGTATTCGGTTTCTTGCACGGTCCAGAAAGCAGCCGGCCACTGGGATGTGGGTTTGCAGACTGCGTGTTTATTCAGAACTTCACAGGCAAGACTCTTTCAAGATCGGGCGGGTGTTCGATTTGGGAGTGGCAACCACCCTCCGGTGGACCCTCCGCATGTTTGTGGCCTGAGGTTTCGGCGACGGGCGCCGCGATATACTGCGGCCTGAAATTCGCCACCTACGATGCGTCGAAGGCGCAGCTGAGCGCCGCTTCAATGTGACCGCAATTGCAGCGTCTTGGACTAACTAGACATATGGCTGTGGGTCAAAACCAATGGTGCCATTTTGCGGCAGGTGCACCACCCATTTTAGTCTATTTTAGTGGGGATTGGGATGTTCACTGGGGGCTAACCGGGATTTCGACCCATGGCCAGAATATGAGACTGATTCCGCCCATGCTTGTCATGATCAAGGGCAAGGAGGAGGCCACAAGCCATTGCCGACATCCTTCTAATACCAAGAACCGTTCCCTTGTCTAAAATCACAAGTGGAGTTGCTTCAAGTCTCAGCTCTGTTTGGGCTCGGCCTGTGGCTTAAATCCAATTGAAATCTGGCTTCGTGATCTGATCGGCCAAGTCCATCGTGGAGCTTTTAGACCTTGAGAAAGTCAGGGAGAGGTTAGATAGAGAAAGCACAGGACGAGATGAGGAAAAGCAGGAAAGCCATGCGAAGCTGCGGTTGTGCATGGTAGTTTCCTTGCCTTTTTGCAGATTTGGGTGAGTCTATTGTGAGGGCGCGATTCTTTCGGACACCAGAATGTTTGGGGCTCCATATCCTATTTTGAGACACACCCACTTGTTTCATCCAATCTGAAAGCTGAACATTGTCGAGCTTGCATTCGCTCAGCAAGATGACTGGGCGGATACTTCTAGGGGTTGATTCCCCATGGACTGATTCCATTTCCATCCCTTGGAATCTGCTTTTCTGAAAAGATTCGGATCCAAGTGTCCCCTAGAATACTGGTTCCAGTGGACCGCCACTAAACGGATTAGCTCTCACCTGAATGGACTTCCTGAGAGCCAAGCTTCGCTCGCGCGCTGGGCAGGAGCTGTGCCGTAGATATTTGCTGCCGGACCCTGCCATGGGCTCAGCCTTGCTTTGGCAATGAGCTACAAGAAGCAGCTTGTTGCCACCAAAAGGCAATCCGGAGACCTTTTCTTCCGGATCTCAGCCGCGCAGGTCTCTTTTTACGACTTTTCCTTCGGGCACTGGGTCGGACCCGCTGTCATGAAGTTTGCAGTTGCAGCAAACCACCTTCTGTTGGTCGGGTTCAAACGGAAGAGGACAACCCCGTGATTTTGTGGCTCCGGTTCCCCAAAAAGGTGTCCACACCCGAAACGAGGACGGGCCTCCGAGCGCCCTGCACCGCGCGATGAGCGGGGGTCTGGCCGGCGTCGCGGCCGGACGCCACAGAAACGACGCCATGAGAAGGGCGCCTAGTAACACGTCGGATGGATGGGAGTGGGAACAAAGGTGGCTTCACTCCTTGAGGTGAAAATCAGATGGGCGTGGCTCAAAATTGAAGAGTCATGCGCAGGTGTTGGTCTTTGTTTCCATTTGCCAAGGGGCCATACAGCCAGATGAAGGTCAGTGTACCCTCCGGTCGACTAACATGGAACCTGGAGTCCTGGAAGACCACATGTTCCTTGTCTCTGCAAATGGACAGGGGGGTAAGGGATAGTCCCAACGGTCAGCCTTTTCAGTTCTTTACACGGTAAACGGTAGACCAATTGTATACCAGGCTTTGCTTATGACTCACTTGCCAGGTTGCATCCAATACCCCACCGTCAAACTTGGACCTTGAACGGTACATGTGGCAAACATGGCGTGCCATCCTTCACCATGTCCAAAGGCCCAGACTGTGGTCTACCCTTTCGACGTCCTGCTGGGGCCTTTGGCTGGTGGCATGGACAGAAGATGAGCAACTTGCGCCGTGGGCATTGGGGCCCTATGGCATGTTGCAAAGAAATGCGGCTTTGTCTTTGTTTGAGGACCCTTCTTGTGGTGGTTTGTAGGAAAACCAACAGAGAAAGCCAAGATTTTGGGGCGTCCCCTAAAAGGAAGACACACCCATGCAGACATTTACTTTTAACACCTGGCATATGAGGCGTCGAAGGCTGCAGACGGGCGGCCCTGCAATGAGGGACTGCGCGCGTTTGGAGATGAGCGCAAGAATGCACCACGGTTAACTTGTAAGGTCGGCCCCCTACCAGGAAGCATGCTCGGACAAATGACAAGGTCAGGGGAGACCATGTGGCTGTGGGTCAAAAGTACCCAAAATGAAGCCCTGGTAAATGGAAGCAAGGACTAAAATCTGCGGTTTTGTGGTGGTTTCATTGTGACCCATACCCATGTGGGTGTAAACAAATAGGTTGGGTGTGGGTGTGTGCGTTGCATCCCGAGGTCATGAGCCTTGCACACAGTTGCAGTTTCTGTAAGTCGCTGAGCCCGAGCGTACCAGGAGAAGTACCCAGGCAGCCTGCGCGGCCTGTGGACGCTGTACAAGGAGGCGTCCGCATTGAAGAGAAGCTGACAAGCGCGCAGCTTTTGGCCGGCCGGGTAGACTGCCAGTACTGTTTGTTTTCCAAGATTCGCAGAGTTGTTTGGACATGCACTTGTTCGAGCTACACGAATCCCACCCATGCCCGGTTTTCACGAACCGCCATTTTTTTAAAAGAAACAACATGGGAAAACTGAACCTCAACAAGACAACACAAGCATGATCAAGTATGGCCAGGAGTCCACTTGCTTAGACTTCCGTCATTGCCAGGAGGGCGTTGTGCGCGGCCTCTACCGCGGCTGCGCCTTGAATTACGCAGGGCCTCCCGGGCCATGGACATAACAGCCCACTGGAAAAGTGATCTCCGGACGGCCGGCCTTGAGCCATGGAAGCCAATTCGGTTTCTGCCCCTGACGGCAGTCCGTTTAGATTTTTGCGGATGGAACAGTGCGATTCCACATTCCATGCTCTCGGCTTGTGGTCTAAAGTGTTCACCTGCAATGTGCACGGCACCATGTCCCAAAGTCGAGCACCGAGGTGAAGACGGTGCCGAATACTACTGCGCGGCCCTGAGAAGAGAGAACTGAGTCCTGCTGCGCCCTTGGCAGTTGCGTGGCCATTGCTTTTGTGCACTATGCCTTTGCAATGCTGCACTAAGATGAGCTCACCTGACTGGCATGGCTGAAAATGGGAGAAAGTACACATGGGATCAAGAAGATCATGTTGGCCACATGCCATAATTCAGGACATCACGAGTTTGTCCACCGCATGAAGCGACAGCTGATTTAAGGTGTACTTGGCGCTCTTTGACTACTTGAAGGATGCACTTTGTTCGTGACCTAGGGCGGCCCTTCTCCGGCGCAAGAAAGCGCAACAAATAATTCACAGGTGCAGTTCACATGGCCGGGAACTGGAGCAAGTCATCTTGAGGTTGGGCCAGATGCCTCGAGCATGAACTTTTGTCAGCCGATTTGTGGAACTGGCCATCCCCGATGCCCATGTGCTGCACCTGGGGGGCAGCATAAGACCTCGTTTCCAGGCAGGCTTGTTCATGCCGGGGGAATATGTTGCGGTGGGCCTTCTGTAAGTTGAGCCGGCCGGAGAGCAAACCTGCACATTTTTTCCCCCATATTTGCCGGAAGCTGCACAGCTGTGCCAAAGACTAGCATTAGCGAACTCGGCGGCCGACAAGATAAAAAGCCAGAGACGACTCTGGAAGCGAAGCGCGTGCACGAGTGGAAAATTGCAGGCGATGCCAAAGATGTTGAGGGGTCTGATTTTCGGACGCCTTTAGTGCGGTGTGTTGAGAGAGAGAGAGAGAGAGAGAGAGAGAGAGAGCGCGAGGAAAGAAAGAAAGAAAGAGAGCGATATTATAGATAGAGAGAGAGAGAGAGAAGATGTCAATGCTAAGATGCCCTTAGGTTGCACAAGCCGCATGTACGCAGCGCGAGCGCCCCTGCGGCTGGACGTGCGCTGGTGTTTGCGTTGCACTTGCACCGTCGTGACCAAACAGCAACCGCGCGCCGAATATGTTGCGGTGAATCAACACTGGCAACGACCTGAACCGCCCCGGCTACACAGGTTGTGGCACGCGAAGACAGCGCGCATTGTTCCAACTTCTGCCGGCTTCCTTGCTGCATGTTCGCCTCCCTTTGACCAGTCTCCATTTAATTAAATCCAAAGCGCCTTCACAGCGCTGTTTGTATTCAATCACAACCACCGGGCGTTGCTTGAATCCCGCGATGTCCAGCGACCTCGCGAGGTGCAACGTGAGCCGATTGCGATGCATCCGCCATCAGCACTCTGATTCAAAAACGGACGGTCCGGTGGCATTCGCGGGCTGGGGGAAAAGCAACCCAAAGTGACAGGTTCAGTTCTCACCCGACGGGGAGCTGTTTGGTCGGACTTGCTCCGCCCTGTGATGGCAAGGCACGCGTCACCTTCGCAAGGCCTTCTTTCAGTTGTGCGCTGCACCTGTCTTGAAGAACTGTTGTCGTAGAAACTCCGCAGTCTTCCAACGTTGTACTTAAAACCTTTCTTTTTTGCAGCCTGCGTTGCCCACTCTTATGCCCCGTCAAGCTTTTCTCACGGGTGCCTCTTGGTACACCGGCCATTTGTTGGTCGGTGTTGCTTCTGTGTGTCGTGACAATGGAGGCATAACATGTAAAAATGCTTGATAGCCCAAGTTCCCACACCTTTGTTTGCGTTGAGTCTGGACTTCCAAAGACATTCACTTTGCTGAAGTCGCGGCTTTGCCTTCAGGACGCGCCCAAGCGAACGCCCAGCCATGCTCAGCGGCTACCGACGGCACCAGCGCTGGCAGCCAGCGCGTTTGAAGCTCTCACAGGTGCCCGTGGTTTGTCCTCATCAGCGGTTGCATGTCATATGCGTCGCCTGCACGGCGTCGCCTCCAGTAAGTGCCGCCAAATGCCATCTCAACACTGCATGATCGACAGTTTGGCAATTCTTCGTCAGCTAGCCGTGCCCTTTAGCCGTGCCCTTTGTTCCACAATGTGTTGCCTTGACCTTGCACTTGTGACGTTGTTTGCTGTTGCGGAAACGCTCAGCACCAACGTAGCTGTTTCATTTCACCAACGCCGAACTCACATTTTTACGTTGAACGCTCATGAGGGGTTTGCTGAATCGCTCAAAGGTACGCCCACGTGCCGCCCGTCCACAAGACGTGCCGCTTGGTTTCCTTTCATTTCCTTCCCTTTCTTTTCCTTTCCTTTCCTCTCCTCTCCTTTCGTTTCATTCCTTCCTTCCTTCCTTCCTTCCTTCCTTCCTTCCTTCCTTCCTTCCTTCCTTCCTTCCTTCCTTCCTTCCTTCCTTCCTTCCTTCCTTCCTTCCTTCCTTCCTTTTCTTCCTTCCGTTTCTTCCTTTCGTTTCCTTCGAATCCCTGTTGCTGTTTCTATCTCTGCATTTCTTCGTTTCTGTCTCTTAGTTGCTGTCATTCTGACCATGTTAGCAATGCTTGGAAGACAGCATTGCTTTGATCGCGCAGTGCAACTTGATAAACCCCTGTCAAATCCCTGCCCGAAAACCATCGTGGGACTGGCCCTGGCCTCTCACGCGCGCGCGCGTGGATGCACTGGGATTGCGACGGGTGAGACCCTTCGCAGGCTGGTCGCGTCGAGCGGGCACGGACGCATTGGCGTCACTGCACACGCAGCTTGGCCGCTCTGCCGGTTGGGCCCGTTTGCTGGTCGGCTGTTCACTGTCCGTCCGGTCTTCACCCAATTGTCCGGTCCCTTCGTACTTGTTCCGTACGCTTGCCGTTCGGCGGCTCCGACTCCGCATTCCCATCTCCGATGGCTCCCGGCTCTGCGGGCACTGCTCTAAACGCGGGCGGCGGCGGGCTGCCGTGCGCGGCCCAGGCCGTCCAGCAGCGGCGCAAAGGGCACCCTGGGCCGGCGAGGACGCCCTGGATGGCACAGCTCCGCCACTGCCTAAGGTGCTGGCGGCCGAATGCCTTGGTCACCCTGTGCGCGGAGAAAAAAAATCGCAATCCCTGCTCCAAATCTATAGGGGCCTGGCCACTTGCTACGTGCCCCGCCACACGGCTAGCCCGAGAGTGCAATTGCAGTTTTCTCTTTGGCGGCTTGGACCGCCCATGCCGTACACTTGGCATCCTGGGCCGACACCCTCCCCGTGATAGGCGAACGACATCCCCTGCTCTTAGCTGGAGTTGGCCGAGCCCGCTGGGGGCCATGCCCGGCCGGCCGTTGTGGCTGCGCCGCCGCTGCCCTACAGGACGCCGGCTTCGTGGCGCCGGACTGGCTCGCTCTCGCAGATGGGTCGGCGCTCGAAGAGCACCTACGCGAGTGGGGTGACATGGCCAGAGGATGGCAGCGTGCAGCCTGCACAGTCGTCGACCACAGGGCCCTTGAGACGTTATTCCGTGACCTTGGTCCAGCGTCTCGGGCCCTGATGTTGCCGCAGGCTGGGCCAGACGGCGGCGTTGCTTTCACCACGATTCACCACCACCTCGTCCAGGGAAAAGTTCCGGCCCTCGACCGATGTCTTCCTCCGCGACCTCAACTTCACTCAGCCTCGATGTGCCGTTAAGCGATGGGCACCAGATCGAGGTCGTCGCGAATGGCCTGCCGGCTTTTCTGCGGCGCCCAGGTCGCCGTTCATGCCGCGCTGGTATCTCCCGCGCAACGGAACGGAGCTAGTAGCCGGCCTGGCACGAGCCTGGCAAAGCCCTCCGCGAAGCTGAGGAGAGGAAGCGGCGGACAACCTACCCGGCTGCTAGCCGGTGCCGGTTTGGCGTGCTTGGCCTGGAGGTTGGTGGGCGGTGGCCGGCAAAGGCTGAAGATTGCTTGGCGCGTGGAAAAGCTGCTGCCAGCCCGGCCAGCCAGCGCCAGGTCCTGTTCGAGTTCCCCCGCGGGATCAGCACACGTCGGCCAGCACGTTGCCATAAGGCGGCACGTGGCACGCGTCGCCGCAGGGCTTCCCCGGAGCGGCGCCGAGGAGCTTAGGTTTCCGCAGCTGGTTTGTTCGTGTCGCCCTCCGGCAGTCGCAAAAAGAGGCGTTGGAGAAAAACAGATACAATTGCAAAACGTCCCCTTGCTCGCCCCCGCTACGCAAAGAGCAGCGCCTACCTGCGCGCAACCTGGTGGTGCTCAAGCACGCCGTCTCCTGCTGCGTGCGTCGTGTTTTTTTTCCGCAATCCCCGTCATCACCCCTGTTTTCAAGTGGCACAGGAATGGCTTTGAATTGCTTAAAAGACTCGAACTGCTTGGCTTTTTTGGCCGTGTTGCCAGCCAATACTCGGCTAGCAACGGCGGTAGGGTCTTTTTGGCAATCTGTTTTGTTTTGTGTGTCTGACAGCAAATGTGCAAGGCAACGGTGTGTTCCTCGTGCTTGCCACGCGCGTGCAAGGCACCGAGCCATAGCTTCGGGGGCACACATGGTCCGAGGCAACAAGGTCAAAAGAAGATTGCTGCCCTCGACGTTGCCCGTGCTCACTAGCCTCGTGACCAGGCAAGGAGCCTAGTCACCCCTGCTTGTCACAATCTGGCCAGGGGCGCTGCCAAAGCAGCCCTGCTTCCAACACAGAGGTTGCACCACGACCGCAGGCCAACAATCGGGCGTTGGTTTCCCTTGTTTTCCCCCGCCTGCCCCCGGAAAGGGCGATGTCGTGCGCTGCGCACGCAGAAGCGAGAGCGAGTTTCAGCCTGGAACAAGAAAAGCGTTGACCCACCGCTGAAGCATGGCGAGGACCTTGTCGGAGTATACCGAGGCCACCGTCAAACCATAGATGCCGCCTTGACGCTCAAACACCCCGTTGACGCTGCGTTTCCCTTGCAGAGTTCTTAGCTTAGGGCCCAACAAGATTGCAGAAAGAAGGGTCGGAAGGTGCAAAAAAAATATGGCTCTCAGAAAATATGTATAAAAAAAAAAAAAAAAAAAAAAAAACCTTAGGGCAGCCTGGAGCACGTCGGTGAGAAAGGTTCCTGGATCCAAGCAAGCGCTCTTATGGGAACGCCTGTGGGGAATCTTCGCATTTGCTATTGGGGGGGATCCTGTGTTTGTCGGATCGCCTGCCTGTGCCCGTTGGCTCCCCCCAGTTTGTCGCAGCTCAGCTCAATGCTCTCGCTGCGAGCCAGCGCGCGCTCCTCGCTCGTCTTCCCACCGTGGAGGCTTCTTGGCTGCTTGTGCTGTTCTGCTGCACTCTTCGGTGCAACCATGTCCTGCGTTTGCTCCCACCTGAGTCCACGGCAGAGTTCGCGGCTGCTCATGACCTCGCTGTTGCGGACTGCTTGTCCACCCTGCTTCAGGCAGGCCCGTTGCCCCCGCTGGCGTTGGGCGTTGCAAGGTTGCCTTTTCGGCTTGGTGGTCTCGGTCTACGTTCTGCGGCCGCCGTCGCCGGGCGTTTTGGGCCGATAGCTTGCCTCTTCTGGAAGGCCAAACGCCTTCGCTGCCTACGCAAACGCGTCGCTGAGCAAGTGCGCTAAACGGTCCATGGAACTTGCCCTGAACATCGCGGCGGATGCCAGATGTGATGCGCATCTCTCTTCAACGTTCTGTGTTTCGCATTGCCGCACACGTCGCAAAACCCTGCACAAACTGAGCCCTGATCACCCTTTGATCCGTCTGCAGAACCTGCAGGCGACCAATTGCAAACAACAGTGCTTGTGGACGACAGCGCCTCTGGTTGCTTCCGTGGCAAGACGGAAACACTGACCTGGCAACAAAAGGCGGCAACCCCTGCATAAACTGAGCCCTGCTCACCTCTTGATCCGTCTGCAGAACCTGCAGGCGATCAATTGCAAACAACAGTGCTTGGACGACAGCGCCTCTGGCTCTTTCGGCGGCAAGCTGAAAACACACTGACCTGGCAACAAAAGACGGCAAGCCCTGCACAAACTGAGCCCTGCTCACCTCTTGATCCGTCTGCAGAACCTGCAGGCGACCGATTGCAAACAACAGCGCTTGGATGACAGAGCCTCTGGCTGTTTCGGTGGAAGCACTGACCTGGCAACAAAAGGCGGCAACCCCTGCACAAACTGAGCCCTGCTCAACTCTTGATCCGTCTGCGGAACCTGCAGGCGACCAATTGCAATCAACAGCGCTTGGGTGACATCGCCTCTGGCTGTTTCGGTGGCCAGCTGGAAACACTGACCTGGCAAGAAGAGGCGGCAACCCCTGCACAAACTGAGCCCTGCTCACCTCTTGATCCGTTTGCAGAACCTGCAGGCGACCAATTGCAATCAACAGCGCTCGGGTGACATCGCCTCTGGCTGTTTCGGTGGCCAGCTGGAAACACGGTTGCTTACAGGAACGTGCGCATGCGCACAATGACTCCCCCGCGCAGACCCCGCCGACACGCCAGCGCTCTGGCCACGTCGATCAGAGAAGGGCCGCTGTCTGAGACAGACTTCACCTGACCAAAAACAAATTGCCGAAACTACAAGGAACGCTTGGCTTTGCCAAACATGCATATGCTTGCCCCAACCTTCAAGCGATCCAACTTCTCACGAACAGAAGCCATGCCGTCGCCCGGCCGCTGCTCCAAAATGCCGCGGAGCTGCGCCAGGAACAGCTCTGCAGCGCTCTGGGAGGCACTTTGCGCCAGAACACCAAGCGTTTGATCAGCGCTGCCGTCAACTTATATGTGGCATGACAGTGTAGGCCAGCCCCACCGTGTGTTGCAAGCAGAAGGCGGGGAGCAAGGCGACCCGCTCATGCCGGCATTGTTTGCACTTGCCATGCATCAAGCGCTTGTCGCCCTGCAGCCGGAGCTCCGCCCGGAGGAGCGTTCCCTTGCCTTTTTGGATGACTTGCACTTGACAGCGCAGCCTGATCGCATACAGCCGCTGTTTCAGGCTGCGTCCCGGTGCCTGTATGAACGTGCCCGCATTTCCCTTAATCACGCAAAAAACACGTGTGTGGAACGCAGCCGCAGTCGAGCCGCCAGGCCTGGCGGACATCAGTGCAGCAGATGTGCGGCGTGGCAATGCTCAGCTCCCCGAGGCAGAGCAAGGGATTACCGTTCTAGGAGCCCCTTTGGGCGGAAATGCATTCGTGCGGGCCCAGCTTGACGCAGTGCGCAACAAACAACTTCGCCTCCTGCAGGTCCTCCCGGCCCTTCCTGACCTGCAGGTCGCCTGGCTGCTGTTGCTGTACTGCGCGTCGCCGCGGTCCAACTATGCACTTCGTATCATACCCCCAGAACTCACCGATCTTTTTGCCATTGAGCACGACGCTGCAGTGCAGAGATGTTTCAGTGCAATCCTGTTTGGAGAGGACGGGGGGGCGCTCCCGGACGCGGCCAGTCGGCAGTCCCAACTTGCCTTCCGCCATGGTGGACTAGGGCTGCGTTCAGCCCGGTTGCATGCACCCGCGGCGTTTTGGGCCTCGTGCGCTGACAGCTTGTCGGCGATCCAGCGCAGAGATCCCGACCTCGCGCAACATATTGTACGCCAACTTGAGCCGGATGTGCCTTGTTGCCGTGTCCTGGACACGCTCAAGGCAACCGTGACCCTGCTCGCTCGGCAGGGGTTTGCGGCCCCTCAGTGGCACCAACTCCTTGGCGACGATGCGCCGCAAGCACATGATGTTGAGGACGATGCCCCTGGCATCGGGCGGGGGCGGCAGCTCTTGACTTGCAAAGTGCGGCTGCCCACAGCGACAACTTGGATGCAGCCTCTGCAGCCATGCTGCTGTCCCAGTCCGGACCGTGCTCAGCCCAGGTCTTCTTGATGCCCCCCGTTTGCCCGGAGTTGATTTTGGAGCCCGCGCATTTCCGTGTGTTGCTGTTGCGACGCCTGCGCTTGCCCTTGCCTTTCGTCCCTGCGCGATGCCGGTGTGGCAGGGAGCAGGACGCTCTTGGGGATCACCGCTCTGCATGTCCGCGATCTGGTGTCTTGCGAGCACGGGGCGGCCCACTTGAACGGGCGGCAGCGCGCATTTGTCGTGAAGCAGGGGCCGTGGTTGCTATGCACACATTGGTCAGGGACCTCAATGTTGGCAGCGTGCCCGGAGATGACCGGCGGATTGAAGTCATAGCCAATGGCTTACCCCTGTGGGGTGGCATGCAACTTGCTGTGGATACCACGCTGGTGTCGGCCTTGTCCTCTACAGGTGCCCCGCGGCGCCACCAGAACAGAGCCGAGGGCGCAGCCCTGCGCCAAGCCCGACGGGCCAAGGAGCGCACATACCCGGAGCTCCTTCGCCCTGACTCGCGCTGCAGGCTGGTGGTCCTTGCGCTTGAGGTTGGCGGGCCCTTCAGCCCGGAAACCGTGGACTTCGTGCAGCGACTGGCGCGGGCGCGTGCGAGAAGTGTGCTCGTGTGCGCGGCGCCGTGTCGGCTGCCTTTGCCCGGCGCTGGTCCTCCTTCTTGGCCGCGGGCGCGAGCCGGGCGTACGCTGCCAGCCTCTTGGCCTTGCCCGCCCACTTGGCCGCAGGTGTCGATGGGCCGCCGCCCTTGGTCAGTGACGTGCTTGCTGACGGGGAGCCGTTTGCCGCGCGCAGCCGCGTCCGGTGAAGGGCGCCCGCCTGCACGCGAGGAGCTGGCCTCCGTAAAAACAGCGGCAATGACCTCCCGTGCCCGGAGGCGCCCCTTAAAATCCCCCCTGAAACACGTTGATGCCACTGCGGAAAAAGGCGCGCGCGCGGAGAAAAAAAAATCAGCGCTGACTTTGTCATCTACCCTGCGCAGACCGACACGCCGGCTCTGGCCACGTCGATCACAGAAAGGCCGCTGTCTGATACAGACTTCACCTGACCAAAGACAAATTGCCGAAACCACAAGGAACGCTTGGGTTGCCAAAAATGCTCAGGCTTGCCCCGACCTTCAAGCGATTCAACGTCTCACGAACAGAAGCCATCCCGTCGCCCGGCCGCCGCTCCACCATGCCGCGAAGCTGCGCCAGGAACAGCTCTGCAGCGCTCTGGGGGGCACTTGCGCGGGAACTTGAAGCTGCTGAAGAAAAGGCTGCCCACCAAGGCATCGATCAGCTCTGCGAAAGTGAGCCATCCCTCCCAGGATGCCACCGACACGCCGGCTCTGGCCACGTCGATCAGAGAAGGGCCGCTGTCTGAGATTGGAAGCGGACTTCAGCTTGAGCAATTCCGGCCTTGCCCGGACAAAAGGCGCAGCCGCGTGCCCCGGCTGCTCCAGGCAAGCAGCGCGCAGCTGCGCCACAAACACATCTGCCGAAAACGTAGCTATGGCAAAAGTACCCGCTTGCAAAGACTCTGTGTGTGGGTTGCGCTGCTCCATGCTTCGCGTTTTGCAACACGCACTGTTCTGCGATAAAGATACAAGGGAGTGCAAAACCACAACTCAATCAAACAAATCAAGCCTGCAACTGAGCGACAACCCATGCCAAGCATGCAGGTGCCATGTTGCAGCACGAGCCAGCAAACATCGCCCGGCCGCCTCATGCAAACCTCGCAGATTGTTTGTCTGTCCGTCTGTCTGTGTGCCTCTGCGTCCGTTTGGGATTTCGATCCAACATTTCGCTCGAATCCCAACGGCTCGGCGTTGAATCCAACGGCTTGCCGCATATTGGAGCAAAAGCCCAACGGCTTGAGCACAATTTCGATATCCGACGCGCACGATCCCTGCAAAGGGTTGCGAGAACGAGACAAATTCGCACAGCGCCACAGCGAGAGCGCTTCGACACACAAGATCCCTGTAAAGTGTTCGTCGGCGAAGTTGTAAATTCGCACGGCGCCACAGCGAGAGCACTTCGACACGCACGATCCCTGTAAAGGGTTCGTTGGCGAAGTTGCAGAAATGCACGGCGCCACAGCGAGAGCGCACGATCCCCGCAGAGGGTTTGTCGGCGAAGTTTCGCACGGCGCCACAGCAAAGCGATCCGACACGCACGATCCCCGCAGAGGGTTCGGCGGCCACGTAGAAAATGCGCACGGCGCCACAGCGAGAGCGATCCGACACGCACGATTCCCGCACGCCGCAGAGGGTTCGTCGGCAACGTAGAAAATTCGCACGGCGCCACAGCGAGAGCGATCCGACACGCAGAGGTAGATGGGAGACATTGCGCAAGGACACTGCCTGAAGACATAGCCTGGAGACATTGCGAGAGGACGCTGCACGAAGACATAGCCTGGAGACATTGCGAGAGGACGCTGCGCGAAGACATTGCCTGGAGACGCTGCTGGAAGGTGTGAGAGGACGCTGCCTGAAGACATAACCTGGAGACAATGCGCTTTACTGAAGATGAAGACATCATAGCCGGCTTATTAGATAGGCGAGCGAGCAACCCAGCCTGCGCTTCGCCGCCTCGAATTCTATATTGTTTCTTAGCCGGGGGGCAAGCTATGCAAGGCTAAGCTAAACGCAACTCAGCCTGCCTCAGCCATCCTTGCCTCTGCAATGGCCATGCAATCGCTGCGCAGCCGCTGTGCAAGCCAAGCTGCGCAATGCTAAGCTGCGCAAGTCAGCCTGCCTCAGCCATCGCTGCCTCTGCAATCGCTGTGCATTCGCTGCGAAGCCGCTGTGGAAGCCAAGCTGTGCAATGCTGGGCTGTGAATGTGAAGCTGTGCAACCAGCAGCCGTTTTTCCCAAAGAACTCTTCGCTTCCGCTTTCGGGAAAAAACAAAAAAACGGTAGCCAACTGCGTACAGCAGTTCTCGCAGACATAGGAGAGGGCCAGCGCCGCTATGCTCGTGATGCTGCACGGTGCATTCCCTGCATCTTCGGAGGCAAGCACTTGCTGAGCTTCGTGACACCTATGACCGGAGCGTCGGATGTCCGAGCCTTCCGGGGCACCGTGCATCGACCCTAGCGTCAGCCGGAGTTAATGTCCGCCTGCCGCCCGACTCGCTGCTTGCTAGCTGCTAGCTTCCGGCGAGTTCACAAGGGGCGCTGGGTAGCCGACTTTTATCGTGTCATCCTAGTTGACGAATGCGCGCACCTGTTTTTTGGTGGTAGCCGCCCGGGTTTTGTTTGCCTAAACCTATAACACTGCCCCCTGCCATCGCAGCGGCTTTTGCCCATGGGCGCACGGTGGCAAACGTTGTGACACGGTTGTGAGTGACTTTCCTCAACTCCTTTGCTTCGAACGCATTCAAAGACAACGCGCGACGAAGAGCAAAATTGTTCCCAGCTGAAAGATATAGAAAGATGGCTTCGCAATGTCCACTGCAAGGCACTTGAAATCATGGCCCAAATGATTCAAACCGATGTGAAACACACCAGGGGTTGCACTGATGCTGTTCGCCGACACCTTCCAAAAATGCAATGGGACACCCCCCTCCCACACCTTCCCTTCTCATGTATGGGGGGATCTGACCTCTGGCTGGTTCGGGTTTTGCAACTTTCTGCAGATACACGTTGCCCAGGCCAATGTGTCCTCTTTGACATGCCAGCCGGGCCAACCAACATACGGCAGATAAGATAGTGACATCCAACAGACAGTGCAGATCAGGCAGTCGAATCATTGCGGTTGAAACAGAGCCTGCATGGTGCATTCTTTCGCTCGCATCAGCCATGTCTTGTTGCGGCGCCAATGTGACACCTTTGGCCCACTATGCAAGGTCAATGGCCAGAGAAATTGATGAGGTACCCATGCACTTCCCCATGTACACAGTACCTCTGGGCGAGTTGCTGGACATGACCGTCATCGAGCCCCACGAGAAGCTCAAGGCCAGAGATGCCCTGGTCGAGTTCAACAGCACCATGGGCAGGGCAGCATTTGTTTCACACCAGTGGGTCACCACGGAGCACCCGGACCCAGAGTGCAAGCAGATGAGGGTGTTGCAGAAAGCTCTGAAAGACATGATGCTGGGCAAAAATCCCAGGATACCTGTTGACCAGGTCTCAGAAATTGTAGATCCACATGCCAAGCCTTTGCCGGCTGCGAGCCTTTTTTCAAAGCCCTTGTTTTTCTGGTATGATTATTGTTCCTGCCCGCAGGGAACCAGGCTCAGCAGGATTTCCGATGAGCAAAGTCCCGGAAGCGGTTTGCTGCATGCCATCAACAGCATCCCGGCATATGTGGACAAGTGCGCCTTCTTTTTTGGTCTTATCCCCTGCATGGAGACTCCGAGTGGAACTGATTTCATCTCGCCGCTGACGTGGCAGGAGAGGGGCTGGTGCCGTTTGGAGAGAACTTGCCGGGAGTTGTCTCTGCATGATTCGTCCTGGGTCATGGTAAGGAGCCCCTCAGACCTGGAGATCGTTTCAGGGACGAATCTCTCCGCACGTTTTGGCGCCGGACCGGTGGGTGAAGGTTACTTCAGCCTGCCCGAGGATCGGTGGAAGCTGCGACCGGTGCTCATAGCAGCCATCAAACGCAAGATTCTCAGCCTCCTCCAAGCCCAGGATTGGCCGAGGTATCGGTCCTTGCTGAGCCAGCAAGCCATGATGCTCCGAGGCTTGGAGTCCGAGTCCGAGCCCCAGTTCGAGCCCCTGGAATTTGACCCCGACTCGAATCGCGACTTTCCATCAACCTCGAAGTTCTTCCACCAGAATGGTTTCCGCGGAATTCGGGAGACTGACGCGGGTGGATGGTCGCCACTTCACTATGCCGCATTGGACGGGAACCCATCACTGGTTCAGGAGCTGCTGACTTTGAAGGCAGATCCGAACCAAGGCACCAAGAGAAGCCACCCAGACCTTGGCTTCGAATGCGGCACCTCGCCTCTTTGCATCTCTTGCCTTTTCAAAAGGAACGATGCAGCCCGCGTGTTGATCGCGGCGAAAGCCAGAGTCGCCTGCCGCGGTCTTGTTTTCCAACCTCTCACTTGCGCAGCAACCGCAAACAACGCAGAAGCGATCAAACTCCTGTGCGAAGCTCGATGCAACCTCCTTCAGCGAACTGGTAAATGCCCTGATGTCAGCGGCCTATTCCGGAGGTGTGCAAGCTATGGATGAGCTCAGACAGGCAAGCACGTTCAATCCCACTGAAGCGGTTTTCGCGTTTTCCATCTCAGCAGGTGCTGAGACGGTGCGCTGGTTGGTCGGCATGAATGCCGATGTCAACGATCAAACTTGTCGCTTGAAGATGGTGAAGTCCATGCTTCTGCATCGAGCAGTCGGGTCCTTCCTGACTTTGCAGCATCGCCTGGGCAGAGTCACAAGCGCCAGCACTCAATACTACCACTCACCAGGTGCAACCCCTTTGATGATGGCCATATTAATGGGAAACTATGAATGCGCTGCAGCCCTGATAGCTGCTGGAGCGCAGCTCCACCTCCGGAATTCGAGGGCGTGGACTGCGGCAGACTTTGCCAGATGGCGTTCCGTGCCCGAATTCCTTCAGGAGGCCTTGGAAGGAAGAGTGGAAGCGTGCCAACGGGTGTCGTTACTGACAACTGGTTGGGTTGAGATGCGGTTTTGAGACCTTCTGAGTCGTCTTGCGTTGTGCCAGGAAATTGTTTGAAATGCATTACTTGCACACTTCGCGACAAAGCGAAGTGCTCAATGCCTCCTCAGATGATTGCAGAACAGTTCCAATGGTAACTCAAAGAAGGGCTTGAGCTGGAGCCGGTCCTGTTACCCATGTGACTGACTGGGTCAAAGATCCCGCATGTTTCACAACAGATCGACTAAAGTCGATATGCGTTCAGCTTTACGATTCTGAAGCATGGAACAAAGAGAGGTGCGCTTCAACCCGGGACTGTTTTGTCCGGGCACATACATTATATATACATATTATATCTATATGTGTGCTTGTATGAATTGGGGTACCAGTATGTGATCTCGTGGCCTTAAAGCCATGGCATATGGACCACCAGCACTCAAAGTTATGCCAAAGGCCCTGCCTCTGCGTTCGCTCCAGACCAATTGGGGTTCCTGGATACCCGAAAGAAGTACACTTGAAAATGGTTGACCTCATCGCATCTTGGGGGCAACGAATTTTGATGGGTAGCTTGAGGGTCCAGGTGTGCATTAGATCACCCATGGTTTGGACTGGTGGAGTTGGAGTTGAACCCCTTCTGGGTAAATGGGCCGGAACACCAAACTACGCTCCCAAGTGAAAGGAACCCGGAAAAGTTAATCCCCAAGAGTGCAGAGTTGACTTAGTTTACGTGAAATCAATGATTTTGTTGGCGCCCACCACGTGGTGACTCGCAGCCCACCATTTATTTGCGGCGGGCCCACCATTTGCTTTAGAGCCGGCAAAACATGTTGGCTCACAGTCATTCAAACAGATTCCGGCAAAAAGTGAGGCTTGCGCAGCCATAGCAAACCCCATCAACACGATGCGCCAGCAGCAAGCTGGGTTCAAAAGCTGTGCATCGCCCCGTTTCCACAAGCAAAATGCAACGTTGCTCCATGCAAATCAGTGGGGCAGAGAAACGGAAACTGGCATTGCATGGCATTCCTACACTTGTCACAAAGGTTCAATTGAGCTGCTCAGTTCCTATGCCATGGTGAGACATGGCGCCAAGGGTGGGTTCGGAGCCTTAGGGAAAATAATTACCAGATTGCGTCGCTCCCCTCTTGGCCTGGATTTGTGGTTTGGTGGTGGAGGGGTTGTCCATTTACCCTCTACAAGCACCAGGGGTTCAACTCCAAATCCAAAACACCGGGCTCCAATCCGCTAGAGCCTCGGAAGCCTTCGACAGGCCGCGGATGTTTTTTTTTTTTTCTAGGCCCGGCAGCTTTGCGGGTGGAAAGCAGCACCGTGGAATCCGCGGGCCTAGGGCTCTTCGCAGCGGAGGAGGGGAGGAGGGACGGGCAGTTGAATGGTTTGGCGCTCGTGTTTCAGTTGGAAGCTGGTGGCCAGGTCATGCATGCATGTTTTGTGTTCTTCTTTTTTTTTCGCATGTCTTCATTCAGGTTGCCAAGTCCTGCTTTTTGGTACGTGCAGTAATGTTCGGCAATTCGTCCATCCAGCGCTTGCTCTCGAGGAGCTGCCGGAGTATGTGGTCATTGGGGAGTACAGCGGGGAGGTGAAGGACTATGCGTGGCGCCTGGTGATACAAAACCTGCTGGTGCTCAGGGAATGAGGGATGAACCCAGGGCTCCCCTCAAAGCTTTAGGAATCCACCAGTTGGATGGTCTATAAGTCTATAAGGTCATTCCCTCATTCCCTGGGCACCAAGACAAGCTGCTCGTCAGTTTTCTGCTTCTCGACTGGCTCCTAGGCTCGCTTCGGCGAGAAGGTGGCTCGTCTGGGTGCCGGGCTCAAGGGCCCATGAGCCGGGAGCCGGGGGCGTGAAGACTTCGTGCGGAGGTCACAACGAGCTGCATCCTTTCTACCTGAAGCCTGGCTTGCTGGTGCCGCGCCCAATTCGTTTTGAGAATGTTGTCCTTCGGCAGTGTGGATTGCAAAGAGATGCGGTTGGGTGTGGGGCTGTGGGGCGTTAGGTCCTTAGGTTGTTCAACTCATCAGTCCAAACGTTGTCATGAAGGCTGAGCCAATACAGGTCATCAGCTACAGTAATTACCACCGACAGAGCTGCAAATTGGCAGGTTGACCCAACTGATGAAGAAGGGCACCTGGATCCAGCATCCTTGCCCCGCACCCAATGCCCTTCGAAATGCATGGCTGCTGAGTCGGCAAGTTTGGCCCCTCAACAGCTATCCAATGGTTTGTCCAGTGAACCTGGTGCTGTCGCGCGGTCGCGCGGTCGGGCTCAGTGTACATAGCGCCTTCGGACCTTGGATCTGCGATTTGAGACCCGACTTGCCTCTCCCCTTCGCCTCCGCCAGGCTGCCAGGCCAACTCAAGTCAAGTGGGTTTCCTCTCCCAAGCTTCTTCTCCGGACGCAACCGACAGTACTTGGCTGCTGTTGGGTAACGGATCTTTAGACTTTAACTTTTTGCAAAAAGTTACACTTTTTGCAGGGGGGTCAACCGCAATCAAGAATAGAGGCACCTCCGCGAATCCAAACCAATTTCCGTGGGCGGATTGCCCATGGCATCATGGAGCCCAAGCGGCGGCGCCTGGAGCCTGACAAGGCCTCCTGGCTGTCGCTGCTCAAGGTCCGACTGCCGCACCGAGAGCGCCTTGGGACGAACGCTTCCCCTAAGTGCGATGCGTGGCTCCTTTGAATGAACCGGAACCCTTTTTCCGTGCTTTGTCATCCCCTCTTAGAAGGGAAAGAGCCCTTTGTCCTTTTTTGATGGTCCCCTTTGTTGGGAAAGTGCCCTTTTTACTTCACGTGGCAGTGCTATCGCGGGGATTTGTTGAAACTGCGCATTTGTGGCTGTGACTCGAATTGATTGGCTTGACATGATAAAACAAGACAGTTTAATCATTTTGACCTGCTGATAAAGCATGACAGGCAACCGATCACATGTAGTGAGCCAAGACGATGAATCACCCGCTGTGCATTTGGCAGGTCGGCGCAGGAAGCCCAATCAAAAGTTGAACTAGTCCCAACGTCCCAGTCAGTTAAGTCATTCTCCTGACGCCTTCCAACCCGCTGTAGGGATCGCACAAAAAATGGAGAGGTGACATCTGGGCGGCGGGCGTGTCTTCTTTATTTTTTATAAAAATGTTGGTTTTCCTTTGGGCTTCCCTTCAAACCCGGCGAAAAAAAGGGAGGGGTGGCCCAACCAGAGACCAGCCCTCCATGTCTTCCCCCTGCCTTCCCCCCCCGCATTTTTTCCGCGGTCCTCGCGCGGACCGCGACGCCCAGCCTGGTTTTGGCCACGGACTGCGGGGGCGGCGTCGGCCCGGCGAGCGCCCTGCGGGACCTCGGGGTGCCGATCCGCCACATCTTCGCCTGCGAGTCCGAGGAGTCCAGCGACAGGGCCCGAAAAAGGGCGCCAGGAAAAAAAAAGAAGAAGCAAAGCGGAGGGAGGGATGGGCGTGTTTTTTTTCTTCTTTCTGGTTTTCCCCCTCCTTCGCTTGAGGGGGTGCATGGATGGCATGGAATGGAATGGAATGGAATGGATGGAATGGATGGATCTTTTTGTTCACATCCGGGGTGGTTCCTTTTTGTTGATAGAAATCGACCCCCGCACCGCCTACCACAAGCACAAGAAGACGTGTGCTCACTTAAGGTGGCTCCTTCTTTTTTATTTTGGGAGTTGCACCCCCACCCCCTCCCAACAACAAGAAAGGTAGGTTCTTTGATGGATAGGTGTGTTTGCTTTCGGGGGTTGGTCCCTGTTTTTTGGAATCGAACCCCACCCCCCCACCCCACCACCACCAACAAACCTTTAGAGCCGGCCAACAAAAGAGGTAGGAGTTAAAAAAGATAGACCCACTTGAATGGACCGGCCTTAGGCGACGGTTTCCCAGGGCTTTTCCTCCATTCCAACTGGAACTGGATTTGTCCACCCACGGGGTTGATCAACCAGGCGAAGGGGCATGTTGGGTGTGTAGGGTATGTAGGGTGAGCTGGGAATCTGGGAGGTAGGGTTGAACCCGACGTATTGCAGGACAGTGAGGGAGCCGTACAAGGGGGAGGGAAGTTGTTCTTGCTCTCAAGACCTCCTACATCCAACTAGTGGTTTGGGGATTTGAACCCGTCTTTCTTGAGAACCACCGGGCTACCAGGGAAGCTGACTTTTCTGTTCCCCAGACGTAAGGTCAGCAGCTATTGGCCGCTCAGCAGTCTCGGCCGGAGCGGCTCTTCGGGAGCATGATCGGCAGAGACCGAGGCGCAACTCCTCACTCGCCGTGAGTCGATTGCCGGAGTCGGGAGTTTGGCATGTGCCGTCAAACGGTCGCGGCAGCCACGCTGTGAAGCACTGGGCATGAAGAAACGGCCCATAGTCCACGCTGGCTTCTAGATGTGGATGTCGAGCAGTCAACAATTTGGCGTAAAGGATGCAGTCATAGTCCTTTTCCAGTCAGCTAGCTGCTCACGTCGGTGAGGCTGCTTTTGCCTGGTTTCTGGCCGCTGGATGCCCATGCCGACGACACAACCTGATACTTGGATGATGGGATCCCGCCCGGCCGTATCCCAGCGGTTGAGAGTGGTGCGTTGGTTTGCAAAATCCCGACCCCCTTAAATATGGAATTGTCGGGGGAGGGGGGGGGTGACCCTGGAATTCCATTTGTGGTTCCTTTTCCTTTGTAAGTTGAAGACTAGATACCTGGAATTGGGGACCCCCCACCCCCCTCTCCCTTCTGGTAGGGGGATTTTGCAAGCAATCCCAGGGAGCCACACCCAAGGACATCTACATTTCAAATGCCGGGACTCATGGGCCAAACCCGGACCGATTCTTCGCAGCGGTGAAGTACATCATGGAGTTCCGGCCCCGGCTGGTGATTCTGGAAGATCTTGTGGCTGCTTGCAGAGAGGACAGGCAAGCTGCGTCGTCACCAATTTTTTCTTACCACCTAAGGGGCAAAGGTAGCATCTTGTTTGGTTCCCTTGCTTTTTTTTGGCTCCTCCATTCCCTCTCATTTGGCATGGAGGGAGCTGGTGACCTTGCATTTGTTTGTCCAGGCTGGGGCATGCGTGGGATTTTGCTTCTCTCCCGGCTTGCTCGGGCTTCAGGACCCGCAGGGGAACCTGCCCGCGGACGCCGTGCTGGCGCTGCTGGAGCAGGTCGGGGGCTACGAGGTGGACCTCTTCCATGCTCCGCGGCATCGATCTCACGCTGAGAGAGCGGCCTCTCAAAGCCCACCTTGGATCTTCCCACACGTTGGTTCCTCGTGGGATCGCTTGAATGTCTTTCTGCTGGTGCTGAGCTTGCACTTGTCATGAACGAACGTGGCATTGACCTTGAGGTCTTCGCCTCTCATTTCGGGCTTCCACAGCGACGGCAGCGGCTGTATTATGTCTCATGGCTTCAGCAGCCGATTGTTTTCACTGTGATGCTTGCGTGGGCAAGTCAACGTTGCCCGATGCACAAAGCTCAAAGCTGTGTGCTCAGGTCATGGTCAGCCGCGAGCATTTGAAGAGCGAGAAGGCAGGCCAAAGAGAGCAGGGCAATCAACATACATCAACCCAGACCTTGCCGCGAAGCGTTGCACAGCCTTGCTGCAATGCGGTTGCGACCATCGTACAGCTTCAGAGAAACGCTGAGACAAGCCATGGAATGTTCGTTGTTGACAGCTGTGTCCAACAGGAGGGTAGCCAGTTTTCAGATGCCTGCCAGGCTCTAGCTTTGCATATTCGAATTCCGAAATTCGCCTGGGAATGGCAATCAAATATTGGAAGCAGTAGGCAGCGGGTTCCTTGTCCGAAGCGGAGGAAAACAGCGAGCCATCCCTCAGCGCCTTAGGTGCCGGATCAAATCCGCCAAGCACTTGAGCGGCTCAAGCTACATGCCTTCAGCACCACAGATGCGGAAGACGCCCGGCCTGTCGAATAGCCAGCCCCTTTTTGGCAACCCCGACGCCGGGGGGGGCGTTCGAAAGGTCCCCCCACTCAGTACTCCTTGGACGTGTGCAACAAGCAAGCTGGGGCAATTGAAAGGTGTTTTTTGGTTTTTTTTTTTTAAAAAAAATGAGCTGCGGTGGATCACCAAGAACTCGACCATGGCAACTCAGAACTTGGGACTCAGACAGCCCTGTGAATCGATCCATTCCTAGGGGGCCGGAAGGCTCAGGATCAGAACTGTGCAGCCAGTCCCCGCTCGCAAAGAGTTCCAATTCCTGAAAGCTGCCCGGTCTGAACCCCCCGCTTCAAAGATGTGTTTGCAAAAAAGCGACGGGTGCAATACTGCCAATGCTAATTGGAATAGGCCAGTTCTAAACCAATATTCCCAGACAACATGTAATTGGGGAATATATACAAGCATTCGACACGTTTGGGGGATAAATGCATGGATTGTCTGGTACTAGCGGTTTCTCCCACCGATCTCTCCTCCAGTTGCCCTTTGCCCCCGGTCAGCGGGCACCAACTTTGAAACGTTTGAAAGAGCAGGTTGACGTTGGTTGACAGCCCAAAACTGGAACCTAATGGTAAATCTTTCTCCCCAGAATATGTTGTTTCATTTGGGCGGGGTGGGGGGACTGGATAGTGCGGGCCAGATTTCGCACCAGACGCTTTGCAAGATAGCGAGGCTTTTTCTGGTCGCCTTTCGCAGTGCACGGGCGTCACGTGGCATCCTGAAGGGGTAACAGGCCGAATTGCATTGGTGGTACGTACGTGAGATACGCACGTTTGAGAGTGCGAGGGGCTGCAACCCAGAGCAAATCAGTTTGACCTAAGCCCACCCTAAACCAACCCTACAACCCACCCGAATTTGAAAGCCCAAGCCCAAACAGGATCGAGTCTGTCTCTTTTTGAACCAAGGGAGGTCAGCAACGAGGTTCCACCACCTAGGATCTGCAGAGGGCCCCAAGCAAAGTTCATCAAAAGCCCATGGAATGCAACAAATTCCAAATGCAGATCTGTCCGGACATTCTTGGGCCGAGGTGAGAACTTGAACAGAACTGGGCCATACGTGGTGCAAAGCCCAGACAGGAGTATTACGTTTCTGCTGTTTGCTTTCGGCCCGGCGTCAGGAATGCGTCAAACGGGCCCGGGTTACCCCAAAGCAGGGCAGCAAATTTGTTGGCTGTTACTGCGGCCAAGGAGCTGTTGGAGGCAGCGCTGGATCCGGGAGATGTCAGGATAGTCTGCCAACTTCCCCATGTGCCACTTTGACTGCTTAGCACTTCTTTTGTTCCCAAACTGTGAATGGGCTTTGTCAGAAACATGCGTCCTATGCGTGCTGTTTCCTGCTGTCCTTTGCGGGTTGCCTCTTGCGGACTCGCATATCACGCTCCGTCGCTTCGCAGGACGGAGCGTGGCGTGGACTCCTTGCTGTCCATGAGCTCTGACGTGCCTTCGGCTGGAGAAAAACTGGGCCTTGCGCGCTCTCCCTGGCGAAGTTGCATGCATTTGTTGGTGATTTTGTAGGTTTTTCTCCCCGAAGTTGGTTCTGCCCATGAAGCCAGCAATTCGGCCACGTCCTTTCCATTTGTAGATGAAGTTGCTGGGAGGCGACTTTTCTTAATCTCGACCTGCAGACTCGATTCGTCCCAATTTGCAGCTCTTGTCGTTCTTGTTGTGGCGAAGTAGCATTTGCTCCGATGGGAAGCAACAGCAAAACGGTTGAGGCCTTGTGCTTCCCACTGCTTGTCCGTGGTGATGCTTCCGCTGGATTGCTGAGGCACCACAAATTGAGTGTTCAATGAAGTGATGGAACGTGCAAGATGACTTGAAACAAAAGAAACTTCCTGACCCGGTGTTTCGGCGAGACTTTTGCCTGTAAATCGAGAGGACAGGCTATGTTTTGCCCGCAGAGGTCCAAACTGACCAGAACCATATTCAAAGCCCACTTTCCAGCATCCGCGCCCCTTTCAATGGATGGGCAGGAGCGGCATGTCCCACAACATGGGGGGCAGGCTGGACGAAACATCTTTGGGGTTCCGGCAGCCCCCTGCGCCAGAAGGTAGGGACATTGGCTGCCAAACTTACTTCTTGATCCAGTGACAAAAGCGGTTCCCAGAAATGGCCAACCTTCTATTTGCGGGTGTGGTTTACCCTTGGCCGGTTCTACCAGGCCCTTGTTTGTGTTCCCTTAAGTCAGAGGAAAAACGAAACCATGGCCACGGGGACACCGACCCATTCCGGGGTTTCAAACCAGGAACCCGGAACCCGGACGCAAGGCCAGCTACCTGCACCGCCGTCTGCGACATGAGCTCCACCTGGGCGAGGACGCCGCCTACTTCGCACTCGCTGGGAACCACCTCGCCAGGCCGCGCGTTTCCGCGGCTCAAGCAGCACCAACAGCTGGGAGGTGTCCACATCAAATCGCTTCACTCGAGATGGTTGACACCTCAAGCATGTGAGTGCCAGTTGGAAGGGCCCGCGTGAGCTTGGTGCTGAGAGGCCTTCTCCTGGGCAAGTCATTCATCACATTTCATCACACACCCGAAAATCAGTTTGGATGGGTGCCCCCTGACACCGGGCCGGCGAATTCAAGTTCAACTGGCCTTCGGGGGCCCTGAACCAGGTGGCTTCGCAGCTACCGCGAAGCAGACCTCTGCCAGATCCACTGGCTCTGGGCCCAGCGTCAGAACAGAGAGATCCGCTTCGTGTCCATTTCGCAGGACGCGTCCTTGAAACGAACCGTTTTGAAGATGTTGCAGCAGCTGAAGTGCGCCATGAGTTTGCCAACTGGCCCGACTTGGCACGACTGGGCGCCAGAATTGTTGAGGGTGTGCCTTTGCAAATTGAGCGCTCTCTTGCTGCCTTGTTAGACGCCCCTCCAATTTCCAAGCCTCCCCGCCAACCCCCCCCCCCCGCCTCCAACCTCCCACCCCTCCAGCCCGGTGGCCGAAGCCACCGGGCGAACCAATCCAACCCGAGCCTCGGCAGGACGTGCACCGCGCCTCCCTGAGCTTTACTGGGGAGGTGCCGACACTGGCGGCCAACACCCGGCTCTGGTCCTACAGGTGCCTTTTGGATTCGGCTTCGGACCCAGTCCCATGTTAAAAACCGGCTTTTGTTCAGGGGACTCCCCAAGATGGTGGTATTTTCGTGGTGTATTTTCATTGTAAGAACCGTTCAACAAGCGTACCCAAATTGGGGTTCCGAGGATTCCCTTTCAGGGATTGGAATCCCTGCATTTCCCTTCTTGGAGCCTAAGGGCGAGGATAGCTCAGAAACCATGTGTTCATGGAGTGGCTGTTGCCCGATGTTTGGAGGCTGCAGCGTGTGCTAAGCAGCCGCGAGATGCTCACCCTGCAAGGCACTGGGCCATTAGCCGGTAGGGAGGTTGGTCACTTGTGAACATGGGGGCCATGAAGATGTCCAGGCTGAGTGTTGCTCCATCAAAGTGAATTTGCACAGTGAGGCATCACTGCCTCACTGTGTGCTCGAGATGCTTACTGCTACTAGGTTGAAGCGGTGAACGCAGGTCAATCGGTGACAATTGGCACAAGGACCTAAAGTCGATGACGAACGGTTGCCTAACTCCACATGGGCCACCCAAAATGACCTCCAACTCGATAGCAGAGCTTTTGCCTGAGGAGCAGTGGCACGCGCATGTCTGTGTGTCCCGCAAGAGGTTCACCATGTCTCACTTGATGCATACGCAGGTTAAGATCCGCTAGAGCCTCTTCCGGTCAGCTAAAGCCTCTTCCGGCCATTGAAAGGAACCGATTGTGCCCTTGTTATCTCCGGAGGGCTTGTCATTTTGAAAAGTTTCGGCCTGTTGTGCCCTGGTTCTTCCCAAGTCCTGTCGATTGTGCGGCCAATTCGTGGCATGTCGTGGCAGAAGGGAGGCCTCCCAGAAGAGCCCGTCTTGGCGGGTCTTGCGAGGCTTCAAGCCGGCGCAGTGGAACCTGGAGTCCCTGTCCGAAGCCTCCCTGAGCCGAGTCGCCGGCAGCGCCATGACGGTGCACATGTGCACCACTCAGACAGCTTTGATCGTACGTTCCACCCCCCCCCCCCAAAAAAAAAAAAAAAGGATCTGACCTTTTTTGGTTTGCCCATAGCCCCAAAGGTTAAGCTTTAGTTCCTTCCCGGTCCTTTGGCAACTGAGAGTGATTCGGACCCATGAGGGGGGGCTACTTTTTTATCGGCCCCGAACAGTCACTAGTCCCTTGGCTGCAATAGCTCCCATGAGTATAGGACTTTGGCATGCCCCCAACACCCCAGATCAGAGGCGCTATTCAGTCATTCCATAAGTCTGCTGCACGGTTTTCTGCGCAGGGTGCCATGCTTGCTGTCTGCCGCGTAAGCTAAAACAGGTTGCGCAGGCAAATCGTTCGCTCGCACGAAAGCAGACTCGCACGACATAGGGAGTCATTTGAGCGTGCTTATTGCATCGTATTGCCGGAAAGGTGCATGAACACCAAAAACTGTAGGAATCCCATGCACTGCTCAACCCTCCCCCCCCACCCACCCACCCCCTACCCTCTGTGACCGTTGTTTTTATTGGGACAAACCCCCCGGCGACGTAATCCGGCGGCTCCGGCGAGGATCGCGGCGCTGCTGGCGGCGGCGCTGAGCGCGGTGCGGCTGGAGGAGCCGAGCTGCAGCCAGCGGCGGCGCAGCGTGAGCCTGGCCGAGCTGCGAAGCAGGCGGGTTGGTGAGGGGGGGCCCGGGCGTTGGGGGTTTGGGGGGGTGGGTCGGTGGGGTGGGTGAGCAGGGTGGGTGGGTGGGGCGGGGGTTTGGGGGGTGGTTGAACCGTCTAGTTGCTGGTACAAATCCAGCCGCACACCAGTGTCAGAGCAGAGTGTGACTTGAAAGCATATAGGTGATGTGGATCCTGATTGGCTAGAGGGGGGTTGGAATGTCGCTTTGCGCCGCTTGGTTTCTTGCCCGCGCTGGCCTCAGTGTTTTTTTTTGAGTTTGAAACGCACTTCCGGAGCCACGCTAAAGTGGACCTGCCCGCGGCATGTGTAGCTTGTAGCCTGAGACCCTGCAAGCCAAATTGGGCGGCTTGAATCCACCATGGCATTTCTGTCGGCCCCTTTCCAGAGAAAATATTGAGGGCTTCTCCAAGTTACTTTCGAGGGTTGCCCTTCTTTTGCCACCGTGGCGCCATGGGTATTTTTGAGGATGCCACTGACCCAGTCCTGAGTCTGTGTCTCAGGTACTCGGCCATTTGCCAGCGCCTGCATGGCGTGCGTCGCCATGCGAAGCTTGGGGCGTGAGAAAAGCCCACGTCGGACCCTGGCGTGCCATCTCCTTCAATTTCGGGGCGGCGGGGGGTTGGGGGCGCTATTTGTACTAGTGTTTTCGGGGGGGGGGAGGGGGGTAGAAACGACTTGTTTTGTCGAGTCTCGCCTCCACGGCTTTGGCAAGAGCTTGCCCCTGCTTCAGGCCAGCTAGAATTTGAATTCCAAGTTATTCCATCCAAGTACTTGCTCCAACCGGCCGGTTTTTTCGGGCTTTCGCTTCGCTGGAGGTCAATGGCCTTCACCAACGAGGCCCCACCCGGTGGACGGCCCGGGGCCACAGGACGACTCAATTCCCATGGAGAGGTGGGGTTCCCCGCAAAACCAATCGAGTGGGGACGACAAAAAGACAGGCACCAGGTCAAGCACGACTTGGGAATGGCTTGCATCGGTTTGGATCATGGGGCTGGCCACAGAGATGTCAAAGCGCAAATTGTGAAAAGGTATCAATTGCAATTGCCAAAGGTACAACGTCTTGGCCCTCTACTGCTTGACGGAGCCTCCAGCGCGGCGCCGAAGTCTGAACATGGTTGGAGGGCATGGTGTTCCCACGAATGAAGTCTTGGTGCCTGTCATGCGTCCAGAGGGCTTCCAATTCCTCAGGACAGATCTGGGTTTTGCTGCATGTGACATGTGCTCCTTGACTCCTTGCCTGAGGCTGTCTACTTTTGCACGCGGGAGCGCATCCCTGCAGGTAGCGAGCCTTGGATGCAGCGAGTTTGCCGAAGGCTGGCCTTGAGGTCTTGCTTGAAGTTACCTGGGGAGGGGAGGCAAGACTGTGGGCACAAAGGGGGCCATCCTGACTCCCCACTACCTGGAAAGTTGGGGTTCAGTAGGGGTACAAGGGGTACATGGGATGTACACGGGGACAGTTTGGCATGCTTGGCCATTTGAAAAAACTTGCCATTTCGACGTTCCGAGCTAGCCCTGCTGGATATTACATCTTTCCCGGACGCACGCCTTCCGTCTCCTTAGAATTGCAATTTCGACATTGCTGATTAACAAGCGTCCGGGGGCGCGGGGGGAACCTACAAAGAGGGCCTTTAAGTTAAAAGCCGGCAGTTCAACTGCCGGCATTCACGCGTGAGTTGGAATTGTCGCCCTGGAAAGTTGCAGCAAACTTGTGGCAAGGAGCTGTTTGTGTGCTACGGCTATGACCACCCCAGAGCCTATGCCTGGGTCAGCACCTTAGCACATGCAGCATGCGGCCATACTTCCTGTGGACAATGCCTTTTGAGATTATGTTTTCATATTTACACCTTTTGTGACGGGAAAATACACCTCTCTCCTCACTTTGCGCCTCCTGGCGTCACGTTATCACGCGTTTCTGAGTGCAGCCTGTGGTGGGCTTCCTGATGCCAAACCAGAGAATTTCTTCCTTTGAGGTCCAGGAAGCCAACTGCCCAGTTCGGGGTTCGCTTGTTTGATCGAACAGGGGAGCCAAGACATGCCCCTCTGAACACGACAAATACGGGGTGCCCGAGTACTTCCTTGGTTCATTCCAGCTTTCAATAGCTCAGGCTGAGCCGGATATCGCTCTAGACCAGCTCCAGCGGCAGGAGATTTGTGCCAGGCACGACTGATTCGCAATAGGTTGATCCAACATGCTTAGGCATGTTGCTATACGTCATCGTCAGAGTTTCATCGCTGTGAGGCATCCGGAGCTCAGCCCCATCTTCCCTCCAGAGGAGGAAACCGTCCGTCAGGCAGGCCACACGCACCAGTCGTGGGGGGGTGGGGGTCGGGCACACGCGAATTGCCAGGCGGAGCCTTTGGACAAGGAAGCTGCGGTCCGGTCTGAGGATCGGCCCAAAGAGAGCCACGAGGCAGGGACTGTGAGATCACTTTATGCGGCAGGGCCGGTTCAATATTGACGGCTTCCTTTGCGAACTTTGTATCCCCTGCTTGGGGTGATAGCTGCGATTGCATTCATTTCGTCTGCAGCGAGCGGAGTCGTCAGGTTGGAACGGAGGAGTGGCGCAACGACTTGTCCGACGTGGTGCTACCCACACCTGAGTACGATTCTGACTCAGACTGATGCGACAAAATAGGCCGCCTGATTGGACCGTAGGGCCCCGCCCTGTTGCAGGTATGTCAATGTGACTTAGCTTTCTAGGGGTCATCAGTTGCAGGCCTTGGGATGGGTGCCAGCGCCATGTTAGAGTCAATGTTCCAAGCAGGAATGTCCATGCCTGGAGAAACCAAGACACTGAGGGATCCCGAAAACCGAGGACCTCGACTATGTTTTGCTGTTTGTGCAGCTTTTGTACGCTTGCTTTGAAGCCAGACATTGTCGCTACGCGTTCCACTTTTCAAGCAGTGCTGCTTCCAAGCGCATGGATCAAATGGCCGGCCACAGCTGCATGTCCGAACCGAAATCTGCCGGCGCGAGTGTCAAGACACCAGCCTCCCCGCGCCTCTCAGCCCCAGGCTCGTTGCATGTCGGTGAGGCATGAAGGCAACGAAGGGCGTTGGATCTCCAAATGGTCACGACAGCCTGTGCTTGGCATTCTCGATGAAATGAAATGAAATGAATCAGGGTTTGGGTTGGGGGGGGGGACGCCCTCAAAATGCCTGCGCAAGATTTGGTCTTTACTTAGGAGACTTGGGTTCCCTCGCTCCACACGAGCATGATCACATGTTTGCACCTGGAAAATCTGTCCATGACCTGGTCCAAGTTTGTGGTCATTAACGACTTCTGGATGTTCATGTTGTTGCTATTCTTGCTGTCTTGGCAACCCTGGGAAGTACATCCTCGCGCGGGTCTCTGTTGGTCTGGCTAGCTTTAGTCCAACTCGGATCTGATTTGGGCGGAGGCATCTCTCCGTGCTTCACCATCGCTCTGTTTCTTTGCAAGTATTCTGCTCCCACGGCAACCGAAATGTTCAGCGCCCGTGAGGTGAAGCGTTTCACCATGGCGAGGACGGCAACGCTTTTTGCACCCGCCGGGGCTGACTGACTACGTTTTGCGAGTTGTTGTTTTGTTTTCTTTATTGTGCGGTATGAACAGTCTTTAGCACAGGCTGCCTACATGATGTTTAGCTCGGTCTC
Organism: Effrenium voratum; assembly: GCA_963377175.1. Taxonomy (NCBI): domain Eukaryota; class Dinophyceae; order Suessiales; family Symbiodiniaceae; genus Effrenium; species Effrenium voratum. The sequence goes on along the minus strand of CAUJNA010003773.1, from coordinate 196,225 downwards.
AGCGAGCGCGAGGAAATGCATTGTGGGTGGCAACTGGAAGTGCAACCCAGCCACCTACAAGGACAGACGACATGTGTGAACAACTTGAGTTCCAGAGACGCCAGAGACGGCCAGAGGCCAACAAATGTCAGGCACATCAGATGTCTTACAGTGTTGATTTTCCGAGATGTGGCATGATGTGAGCTTTTGTCCGACAAGCATGGGCGTCATTTTCGTTGCCTTAAGCGGAGTCAAGACCCTTTGGACGCAACGGCAGGGCGAGATAGAGAGAGAGAGAGAGAGAGAGAGAGATTGGCAGCTAGTTTCCCCAGCGAGGAATGCAATGAGCTTTTGAAGGCTTGGAAGACGCTCGGCAGTTCTGAATGTGGCTTTCACTCGCATGCAGCTGCGTGAGAGTGGATTTGTTGTCGGGGGTCAAGAAGCGGTCCCTCCACCAAGCATACTTATAGCGCAAGATTCGTTAGACTTCCGGCCAAATCTGCATGTAAGAGTCAATAGATGGAGCCCGCTTGCACGTACCAGCGACTCCACTTGTGACCCTGTACGCGCTCGCACCAAGGAAGTCCTTGAACCTGGTTGACCAGTCCAAGGTGGAGGCAGGACATTTTTCGTCAGGCAGCGGATGGCTCGCAAGAAGCTTGGGCAGTCCGGCAGGTTGTGGTGTGCCCGCCGGCGCTTTGGCTCTCTTCCTTTTCGGAGCAGTTCGAGGCGGACGGGATGTTCCCGGCATTTCCCCGCATTTTTAACCATTTGGGCCAAATGATTTCAGTTCGCTTCCTCTGAGGCGTGCGGAAACGAATTCCACCAGGGAACCCTGGCCAAAGGTCCACTGAAACCCCGGCCGTGTGCTCTTCTTGGCCCGTGGCCAACTTGGTGAGGCACGGGCCACCCATTGACACCAGTGGTGCCAGGGCAACGCTGGCTTAGGGCAGAAAGGGCATGGGTGTGTCTCAATAGGGAACCCCCATAATAGGTGGTTGTCCTCTTGGTTTCCCTTGATAACACTCAAAAAAAAAACACGCCCACATGTCCTCCCTCCGGCTGGCCCCCGATGCTGGCTGAGAACCAGTCGCCGGGCAATGTTCCCACAGGGCCTGGGCATGAAGGTCTGTGCGCAGAACTGCGGCAAGCCCCGGCCTCGGGCTGTTGAGTCGTGGATTCCTAAACGGCTACGCTGGCATCCATCTGGCTTGGGGTCAAAACCGTTTTGGTACCATTTTGGGGTAAGTGCACCACTCATTTTAGTCCATTTCAGTGGGGATTCGGATGTGCACTGAAAGTATGGGATTTTGACCCATGGCCATTTAAGTGGGAGGCGTCCGGGCACCACAATGGGTCTTTTACATCCTGCTTGCTTGTTGCCACATGGCACGAACAAGCAACCTCCCTTGAATCAGAGTTGCACGGCACCAACCACGGCGATTGGTGTCACCCCATTTTGAAGGTTTCGTGGAACAGACTGTGCCTTCAACTGGACGGTAGAGCTGGTTGGTTTTAGGCAGGGTTGACAACTGTCCAGTTTGGCAATTCGCCCGATCGTCCATGTCGATTCCCTTGGGCAAAGCGATCGGGCCATGTGGTGCAACTTGAGGGTTCCGTTCGGAACCATGTCACCGCTGCAACGCACAACTCATCAGGTTCATCCAGGTCTCACATTCCCATGCTCTCCCCGGCCCGCACCGCGTGCAGCAGTTGTCTGGCCAGGAACGATGCCGGCGCCTTTACGGGCGAGTGGACAGCCGCCAACCTGGCAGGGACCTTAGAGAGGTCCATAGATTCGGCATGTGGCTGGGTTCCCGTTCGGTTAGCTTCAGACGCCATGGGCTCAGGCACCATAGGTGCATGCCATGTTGCCCAAGGTTGATCTCGGCATCTCCTGGACCTTGCTAGGCACTGGGCCAAGCGAGGGGTTGCAGCCCCGAAGTGTCGAAGGATCGACGTTCGTGCGGCTGGGAATTTGCTAAACACTTGCGGGCTGCCTCGTCGCAAGCTTTCCCGGCAGGGGTGCACGCTGCAATCAGCGATGTTGGGCCAATGTGAAGTTCCAGTTTGGTCCTGCCATGCATCCTATAGAAGCACGCGTCGGCCCAATTGTTCAAACTGCGCACTTTACTTTGCACGGTGACGCCACTCCAGCCCTTTAGCCACCTGCAGCCTGGCGCTTAGGCCACTCGGAACGGCGGAGCCTCTACGGCGAGACGGATGCAGACGTTGCCGAGAAGGCGCTGGACCAATGGTTCAGCTTGAGTCAACTGGTTGCTTCTTGCGCAAAGGCATTTGCCATCCAACAACAGAGCATGGGCTGTTTATTGTTGTTGTTGTTTTTTGGAGAGCATCTTTTCCCTCTCATGCCCCCCAGCTGGCCAAGGTCAGGTATTCGCACCCTCCTGTAAAACCGCCATCACTTTCAAGCGGAAGAGCCCTGAGCAGCTCCAGCCCAATGCACAAATGCGTGCCTGTGTTCCGAGGGCGGTCCACGTTCGTAGCGGTGCAGTCAAACTGGCCGTGCAGCCCTGCCAGGTTGCCAAGTGTCAGGAAGCTGGGCTGAACGTGATCCTCTGCATCGGCGAGAAGTTGGAGGCTGGCTCGGGTGAACCAACTTGGCCTTGATCCTTTGCAAAGCTCGGTTGGGCGACAGGAGTCTGCGCGCAGCGCATGCCGGAAAAACGTATTGGTCCGACACCCTCATGATTGAAGGAGGTGTTGGTACATTTCAATTCACTTTTTACTGGGTTGAGCGCTCAGTGCTGACCAGGAGAGAGAAGGCGGAAAGACTGACGAGGTGCCTTGGGCAACTCCATTTGCCAATGTGGAAGCGCGAGTCTGGGTGTTGCAAAAGCTTGTAGCGAGCTCTAAGGGAAGCCTATGGCACTTCCACACTTTCCCGTTTTTCGGGTGTCTCCAAAAGGCTAACCCAGCGGGGCCCAAAGGGAAACAATGCATTTTTGATGACAGGATTGCCATTTTCAGAAACATACTCATGAAAGCAGCTGTGTTTCACACAGGTCAACAAGAGGCAGCTGGGCGCCTGCATTCCCAAGATCAAGGTGCGACCATGTCATCACTGTTGCACTGGGCTGGTGACGTTGTTTTCGATTTGCAGTCATCTGTTGCTCGCATGCCTATGTGTGATTCTGTTGGATTTGCTCTTCCTTTTGTAATTATTTTGGGATATGTTGGGGCAAGGGGTGATGTTGTTTTTTTGTTTGGTTGCCCTTCTTTGGAGGGGCGGGGGTGTGTGCCGGCTTTTTTGGGAGGGCTTGGGGTCTGCTCAGGACTGGGACAAGGTGGTCATCGCCTACGAGCCCGTGTGGGCCATCGGAACTGGCAAGGTCGCCAGCCCCGAGCAGGCGGAGGAGACGCAGAAGGCCATCCGCGCCTACCTCTCCGAGGCGTGGGGAAGGGAATTCTCCAGGATCATCCCATGGCAGCATGACACCACGACTGGCGCGGTGGGGTCGGACTTTGTCTTTTTCCCCCCTTTTTCGTGGTGAACCTCGGCACATCGGCCGCTTGACGCGGAAGCTGCGGAAACTACCTGCCAGGCAGCTGGTGCCGCGGTCGCGGAGAAGGCCCCGGAATTTTCGAGGAATGAGGTGGTCAGAACCAAAATTCGGTAAAAAACCACCCGCACCACCCTCGACGGCAGAGGTTGACCAAACTTTTGGCAGTGAGCCTGGGGTCCTTCCATTTTGGACGCAGTTTCCAGGCCAAGCCTCATGCAACAGCAGGTGTCCAGAATTCCCAGACGAGTGGGGCCGGCATCCCACGCCGGGAGGTGCGTATCCAATACGGCGGCAGCGTGAACCCCGAGAACTGCGCGCCGTCCTCAATACCTAGAAGATGCTAGAAGTTATGCAGGGGGAAGGAGAGCCAGGGTAAAGCGCCCCGGTTCGGCGCCACGAATTGGGCGGGTGTTCTTTAAAGGCTTGTTAAGCGGGTACCATTGAGGGCGGGGCACCCTTGTCGTCTTCGTTCAAAGGGAAGCCGGAGGAAAACCCCATGGGAGTTGCCCGGTTTCGGCCGTAGGCCGAGCTCATGAAGCAGCCGAACATCGACGGCTTTCTGGTGGGCGGCGCCTCTTTGAAGCCGACCTTCATGGACATCGTGAAGACGGCCGGGCCGGGGGGGGAGGGTGGCCCTGAGCTCCAGAGTGAGCGTTCGGAAATGTCCGGCGCGGCGCAGGCGGGCCCCTCAAAGATGGTGGACGTGTGGCCCCTCTACGAAGCCAAGATGGAGAAGGCGGGGCATGACAGGAGCTAGACCCAGAACCGCCCGGGCAGACGCTGTTTGCTTTTTCTTTGAGGGCTCCTGGCTTCAAAGCAATCCACCTGAAGCAAAATGCCTTCTTGCCCTGGTGGCAGGCGCTTCCCGAAATTCGGGCGAAGTAGATGCCGTGACACGCTGGAGATAAGTGAGGGCAGATCAAAGAAAGCGTTGTCTCCTGGTTTCGCAGCCTGGAGTCCCAAATGTTATTCCTGAGTTTGTGGCAAGGGCTCCCTGCAACCAGGAGGGATGCAACAAAGCAGCTATCGATGCCTTCAAGTACACCTTCGGCGTGCTTGCGTCAGGCTGGCAGCTCCTAATTCGTCAAAAAGTTCCCGCGCGATTGATCTGTGGGCCCGGAGTGACGGCAAGCGGCCGCCAGGGAAAGACGTGATGCTGCCAGAGACGAAGCTCGACCCCGTAGAGGCACGAGACCAAGTGGGGGACGTCGATGTCAGACTTGGCGTTGGGGAAGGGGAAAAAAAAGTATGGCAAACTCCAAACTGGCAAGCTGCACTGCTGAACAGGCCAGTGCAAGGATGTGGACTAGATTAGCTCGTCGTGTGTGTACAACATGAGGGCCTGTTGCAAGCATGGTGAATCACCAGCCGATCAATGCCAGCCACAATCAAATCCCGGCCGGGTAGATGAAGGTTAGTAAGGGCCAATCCCAGGCAAACATAGCTGCGGCCGCCTTCTTAATCAATTCTTTTGCATGGTTCTGGGTTCACCATTTTACTACCGGGTTTGAGGTTTTGTTTGTGGCGAGTGCTGTGGTCATTATTTTTCTTCGAAACTGTGATTGAACGAATCCTTTTCGATGCGCATATCGATTCGTTCCCCACCTTCCGAGCCCATGGCCAGTCCCTGCCGACCTTCGAGAAGCTGCGGCTGAAGCCGGACTCCAGGCAAACGAATCGAACGAATCAGACGAATCCGCGAAGCCGTTGGCCCATGAGTCTCTCATGAAACTCAGAGCCGTCATATGCCAAAAACCGGAATTCCAAAATGGAACCTTGGTAAGTGGAAACATGGAACAAGACCCGCGTAACTCCTCCAGTTTAATTTTGAGCCACAGCCATATGTGTTTGTGTTTGGTGTTCTCCTTTCTCTTTTTTTTGTGCGGAACTGAAGCATTGCAACTCATTTGTTTCAAGCTAATTTGATGCTGCACGCTTCAAAGCCCCTGTGGTTGCACCGATGGAACTGCCGGGCCAACTTTTACAGCCCATTGGGCCTAGCCGCGTACTCAATACCCAGCTTGCGTGCCTCGGCCCTGGAGGTTGTTGAAGAAGACCCTCATTCTGAAGCTCAACGGTGGCTTGGGAACTGGCATGGGTGGCTGCCTCAGGCGTGCGAATCTGCTCGGTTTCCGTACTGTCTCGAGCCACACTCTGCAAGCATTTGCTTAAGCTGCGGTGGAGGATTTCTTGCATGCTTTCTCATCAAGGCCGTGCCCTTCCAGACAGACGAACTGCTTTGTTTGTCCCAGTAAACACCGCACGCCAACAGGTCTCGGGAGGGAGCCTCGGGGTTTGCCAATCCGGGAACTGAGGCCTTGAGAAGGCGAAGTCGCTGCTGGAGGCGGGCAGGTTGGGACGCGCCGATTCGGGGCTCCATGCGTGACGCACGCCTGGGGAGAAAGAGGTGCGGATGAGTCGAGACCACAGACGCTGCGCCCGTTTCCCAACTCCAAGAGAGAACTTGTTAAGGGCCATCTGCGGCACCAAATGCAAGGAGAGAGTCGCAACGTCGGCAATGCTCGCCCTGTTGCTTGTGTTTGTGACCAGGTGACGCAGGGCAATACCTTCCTCGATCTTATCGCCAAGCAGGAGGGATCGCGTGCTGTGGCGTCGGCCGGCGACATGGCCGGAGTCCGGCCAAGTCCAGGAGTTTTGGTATGGAACAGCCAGAGAGCGCAGGAAGTGGTTGGGCAAGGTGGCAGTTCTTTGTTCCGCTGCCGGCTAGGTGGAGTGGATGAAGAAGGAGTTCAAGACTGACCTGAAGTTCATGCTCATGTGCCTCAGCCAGAGTTTCGCATGTCCACCTTTTGAACTTTATCTTGTCCCTTTTTGCGGCAACCATTGCTTAGTCGCGGCCCCGAAAGGTGTTCGCTTGGGTCCTTTCTGGGCGGTTTCTGGGCAGAGCTAGAAGCAAACGTCCGCTTGAGCCCAGGAACTCCTTCGCGACCTCTGCTGACACGTTGGGGCCTCAGAGCATTGGACAGATGTTTCAGCCTTTTGTCACAGCTTCTCACACGCTGGAGGGGGGGGGAAGGTGGCTGTGGTTCCTTGGAAGGTGTGCTTGTGACAGTGTGTTCCTGGATGGCCACGTGGGAGGTATGGCTAGCTCCCGAGTGGCTAGCATGGCTACCCCACGTGGCCGAAAAGCTGGCGACTTTGCGGCTGTGCATGACGTACCTGTCGGCGAAGGGGAGAGTCCCTTCACAAGCAGCTAGAGCAAGCAGCAGTGGGACGGTTGTGAGTTGCGTGTGACCTTTCCAGTCCCATGCCTAGCAAACAGCAAGAGCAAACGGGTCCATGCGCTCGCGTTAGGCTGGAGGCATTGAAGAAGTACACAGAGCTCGGCACCGGGCAGGGCACTCAGGGCATGGACCGCACATGAGGCAATGCGAGAAGTTCCTGAGGCTTTTGGATGCGAATGGTCTCTTGTTTTCCTTGGAGTGGTCACCCAGGTATCTCTTAATTGGTGGTTTGGTTTGGTGGGTTGGAGGTCAGGAAGTGGCTTCCCATATGCAATGAAGAAGAACCACCAATCCAAACCACCAATGAGGGCTGAATCCCAATCCAAGAGATGCCGTGTTGCTGACTGCTTTGGGTCATTGAGGTCAGACTTGGAGTTCGTGCAGAACAAGGCTTTTCCGCGAAAGGAACGCATTTGTTCAGGGTTTGCCGCAGGAGGAGTGGTAATGCCCCTTCTTAAGGATTGACGTGAATACAAGCTTGCTTTATGCTGCATGCTTTACATAGCAAAGGAAGGTTCTTCTGATACTGGGAATGTGCATGGGAGACATGGTTTGGGTGGGTTGCTTGCGATTCTTTTGGGCTGGCCATGGCTGGTCTTTCTTTGTTTATAACTTGCCTTTTACGGCTAGTTGTGCGCATGCAGCGTGAGCCAGCTTTGACTTGCGAGCTGTTCCATTTGTCATGTTACATCAAGTGTCAACGGGGTTCGAGCGCAACATGTGACCAAACAAAGAGCTACTAACTATAGGTTGCTAGCTGTTGACTATTATCTAATATCATCAATGGAACGTCAACTGTTACCAATTGCAAATCATTTACTACGAAGTAGAGTATTCACCATGAGCCATTCAGCATAAACATCCATGAACTACCCTCCCTCCCGCTAACATAGAGCCTGTGGGAGATTTGTTGGATGTACATCCTCTGGATTCCTCTGGTGACACGGGTGCCATGGGTGAGGGTAGCTGGAAGGAAGCCATGGTCCTTGCAGGCGCCCAAGGTCACGGCGAGTGACTTAAGCCCAGCCGACTGGGAGAAGGCAGGGGCCGACCTTGAGCAACAGGAAAAGACGCGGGAGCGTCAAGTTGTTTCATGGGAAACTCGTGGTGTTCCTGTTGGTTTCTGTTAAATCCATCCCAAAAAAGGGGGTGCCTTGTCAAAAAAGAGACGGATCCTTATCATTGAGGGATGCGCTTGCGCGAGTTGGATGGGCGCAATTTCCCCCAGCTTGGTTTAGTCGTCTCTTTGCGCGTGTGGATTGAGCCACGCTTGTATTCAGTGATGCCAAACAGACCAAAAGACCCAGATCAAAGAGAGCGAGAGTACAAAAGCGGCCAGCCAAACGAAAGGCCACAACCAGACATAACATAGATATATATATGATCATCTAGATGGTAGGCCTAAAAAGGCTAGATGCTTTTTTAAGCAGTTGCACGGCCCAACCCGGTTGAGAGCCATCACCTGCTTCGCTGTCAATCTTGAGCAGCTGCATTGCTGGCAGTAGTGGTCTGTGCTGATGTTGAAAAGGTCACGTGGAGCCGCTCACGTTTCGCATGCCGATTCGACCACTCGTGGGCTCATTTGTGTGCTCACAATCACAAGGTAGCGCTCTTCTTGTTGTTTGAACGCTTTGGCGTTTGCCGTCCACTGGCTGGAGTGTGCCCAAGTGGAAACAAATTCTGTTGGGCTGGACATAAATCCCCACCGAAATGATGTCCACCACAGGGTCCCCCTTGGCTGCAAGGCTGGAGAGGGCGCATCCCAAAAGAACCAAACAACAACGTATTGGTTTGGAGTTGTTATTGAAGTTTGGTAGGTGGGGTTCAACAGTTCCCAATTGAAATTCATACGTTTGAAACTGGACCACTGGCAACGCGTTTCCAGGACCACTCGCATGAGTGGTGCCCGCCTGGTCACGGAGACCTCTACCCTGCCATGCTGGGAAGCGGCACGCCCGAGCCCCGGAACAGGCAGACGGTGCCTGTGTCAACAGGGGACGCCAAAGGGTGGGTACTGGCACCCAAATGCAAACACGCAAATGCAAACGGAAACGCGTGGACATGCGCACACCCACCCACCCACTCACCCACCCACCCACCCACCCACCCACCCACCCACCCACCCACCCCCACCCACCCACCGCACGCACGCACGCACGCACGCACGCACGCACGCACGCACGCACGCACGCACCGACCGCACGCACGCACGCACGCACGCACGCACGCCCGCCCGCACGCCCGCGTGCCCGCGCGCACGCACGCCCGCGCGCACGCACGCGCGCACACACACACACACACACCCGCTTCAAAGCCGTTCAACTAACATTGGATTAAACCTTTGCATGCCAGCGGGCAAGTCAGGCTTGACAAGCTGCTGAAGAAGGGCTACAGGCGGGCAGTCAACGCAAGTAAGGTCAGCTTGTTCCTTTTAATTTAACTATCCGCGAATATCCGAACGCAATGGATCCACAGTCTACTGAGTCGGCAAGCGCACTTGGGTTGCGCAGGGCAGGGCAATGGGATTCTTGCGGGTGAGGCAACCGAACCAAACACGGCGGCCCGTTGGTTTGGGTGTGAGGTACATGTTTGTGTCCAACTCCGACAACTTGGGCGCCACGATGGACCTGAAGATCCTCACGCACTTCGTGAACTCCGGGGTCTCAGCCTTATCCAGGGAGGGATCGCAAGCCACAGTTGCTGCTGCTAGTTTGCAACACATGTGGTGCCTGTTTGGCTTGCAAAAACATGATTTTCCACCAGTAGCCGCGACTCATCAAGCTGCTACTACTACGACTACTACCACCACCACCACCACCACCACCACCACCACTACTACTACTACTACTACTGCTACTCTCCGTGCACGGTTACGTATGCAAGAAGACCAATCAAGATCATCACAAACGAACACACAAACGCGCACATACACACACACAGGCCTCTAGCCAGAGAGGTCAGTGTCCAGCCTTTGCGAGGCTCCTTTCATGATGGAAGTGGCGGAGCGAACAGATGCCGACGCCCGGCCAAATCAGTCCTGATGCCCTGATCGCTTTTGAGGTCGGAGGGCGCCATAGTTTCGGTCACCAGGTGTCAGGTGCAATGTTTCGCGCGTTTAATGGAAACCGATTTGGACAAATCTCTCACGCCTACTATGAAGCAAATCCGCCGATCTTTGCTGAAACGGCTACTTGCCATGGTTTCTCCTGATTTCGCGTTTGTTGCAACTGACCGAAAAAATCCAAGGACAAGAAGGGGGGGCACTTGGCGCAGGACAAGGACTGGGCACTGATAGCAATTTGGCGGGCCAAGGGCAGAGGCTGGCTGGCCGGGATTCTTTGTTGGCAGTGACAAAACTTGAAGCTTCTAAAGGAGGGCCATTTGCTCTTGCACTACGAATTGCGATCGAACCCAAAAGGCCGTCCTTGTTAGAGGAACCTCCACTTGTGGGACACCCTTGTTGGGTTCCAGGATGTTCCATTCCTTTTCATTAGTAGAGCTCTGAGCTATGGTCTTTGCTTTGTGCGGTTTCTGCTTTGGGATTCACGGAAGCCTGGCAGGCCAGCGGAGGACTCTTGCTGCGGGAGTCGGCGCAGTGCCCGGATGCGGATGAGAAGGTGCCGGGAGACGGGTCTGGGGATTTTGGCAGGGTTTCCGAGCCGGTTCCCTGCGAAAGCAGCAGTTGCAGCGGAACCCACCAGTAAACTTTGAAGGGGACATTGACAAATTGAGGGACCTCTGCTTGGGAGGAGTTTGGTGGCCCCGTTTTAGGGCTGCCTTTGGCGAATGAGGAGACCTTACCGTTACCTGGTCGCCAGGAGTTCCAGAACACCAGCAAGCCTCCGGCTCAGCGAGGGAAGCACGTGGGCGCTCTTTTGCTTGAAAAAAGGGCCGCGGTGCCCCCAAAAACCGATTCAATTTTTTCCCCACGTCCCTCAAAGTGTGTTCAGGGAGGCTTTGGGCCACGGATCCGAGGAGGCCAGCTGTGAAGGCCTCTTTTTTTTGGTCCCATCCGAAATCCGAACGCCTGGTGAGAGTCGGATCCTCTGGGAAAAGGTCCGGGTGCGAATTCTGGAAATTGGAGTTTTGAGGTACCAGTTTTTCAACACGAACAACCTGTGGGTCGACCTCAGCGCCCTGAAGGACGCGCCCTTGGGAAACGATACGCTCGATGTCATAGGCTACGGGCAGGTGGCCAAAAGGCACCAGCCAAAATGGCGGCTTTCCCTTTGGTCTCCATTTCAACCGACCTGAAAAGGGCGCTTTCAAAAGCACATGAGCAACAATCAAAACCCGGATAGATGAAGGTTAGTAAGGGATTATCCGAACCATGCATGGTTGGGGCCGCCTTGTGAACAGCCCATTTGCCAGGGTTCCTTTTTGGACGGATCTCTATTTTTTCAGCCGCCACCTGGCTCCGGGGCAGACAGCTTTCGCTGGTTGCGCCAGAACCTCTTCCGCAAGTTCGACGGGGCACTGCCTTTGCCGGTGATGAAGAACTCCAAGACGGTGGATCCACGAGACAAGAGCTCCACCAAGGCCGAAATTCGTCCCGTTGCCGTGAGTGCTCATAGGGGTCCTTTTTGGTGGATTTGGTTGAAAAATAGAGGGCCCTGGTTTGCCTGGTGGTTCAATCAACCACCAGGGCCATCTATTTACCCAAAAAGGGCACCAATATGAGTCGTTCTCAAAAAGAAGGTGCTCAGAATTTGGGTTCAAGGGCTTTAAAGGTTGCAAAGTGGGATGCAAGCCACCAGGTCGAAATACACAGAACAAGGGGTGCATCACCTAGCTTGAGCTGCCTTTTCCTTTACTCCCTGGGTTTTTCCCCTCAAACCGGTGCCGTGCCGCGATTTCATGAGGCCCAGTCGAGTCACGAAAGGTGTTGCAGCTGGAGACCGCCATGGGCGCGGCCATCCAATGCTGTGAGCCCCAGATCTGACCCATGCGTCCGCGCACTGGAGTCCCATTTTGGGGCTTTCCTTTGGCTGGGGGTCATCGAAGTCAGCAACTGGGTGGTTTCCCTTCAACATGGCACTCATGGGGTGGCGTTGATACTGGTAGAATCATGGGGCGGCTAGTTTCTGGAGGCATCGCCAAGCCACCCAAACAGTTTTAGGCATTCGGAAGGCTCTGGGTCCGCTTTGCAGTCTCAGGGCTTAGACAGGGCGCAGTTGCCTGCCCTCTCGCCGCCTTGCGCCGACTCCCTTGGTTTTGCTCAGGTGTGTGCCAAGAGCTTATCACTTTGCAAAAAGCCTTGGTTCTTATTTGCATGGATTTTATAAACACACGGCTTTTACCTAATTACCAAAACCCATGGAAAGTTATTGCCCCAGCGGAACTCGCGGAACCAGTCGAAGACGTCCGCTGCGAGGTTTCCCTGGGGCCTCCGCCTTGGTGATCCCCCGGTCCCGCTTCGCGCCGGTGAAGACCACGAATGCCCGGGTCTCAGCCGCACAACTTGGCACTTTTCCTCCCCCCCCCCCCCCGGAGCCACCCCAAAAGGGTATCCCCAGATATTTTGGAGGCTTGACCAAATTTCGGCTTTGGCGTGGTTTGGCTTGAGGCCGACGTTTTGTGGAACGCCAAATGGCTTGGCAGCTTACTTCGTTCTTTGCGGTTTTGGCGGAAAGGTGGGACCCCGTTGCCCGAACACACATGGGGCGCGCCAATTTCAGGACTTGCTGGCGCTGCGGTCAGATGCCTACACCCTGACAGAGGAGTGGCGACTCAGAAATGCCGTCGCTTTCGCTGTCCGAGGCCTCGTGTGTGGCCTCGTTTGTGGCATCAAGGCATGCAAGAAACATGACTGCTTGCTGATTGGTGGGCAGGGCAGTTGCAGGAAGTTGTGTCAATTGGTTCATGTGTTTTCGTTTGCACGCATACACGTGTTGAACTCTCCCCCGCAACAATTGTTGAGTGAAGTTAGCATCTTGGAGTCAGAAAGTTGCAGTTCGAGAGGCGCTGCGCAGATAGTCCATGTAGGCAACATATAACTATGTGTATGTATATTTATATATACACATATATACACCCACATTGACTCTCGAATGGGAATTCTGGGTATACAAAGCTACATGGATTGTTTGGGACTGCCGCTTGCGCGACTCAGGACTTCAGGATCGTTTTGAAGGACGAGCGGGAGGGAGTTCCTCCCGACGTGAAGCTGGACGGCATGTACAAGCGCAGGGCCCAGAACGCTTGGACGACGGATAGGCCCGAAGTGGATCCAGTCCCTTGGAACTTGCTCCGCTTCAGCCCAGAAAAGCCATGGCGCGTTTTGGAGTGAAGCCGACTCTCAGTTTGGGTGATGCTAGCCCGAAATGGCTCCCGGAACTTGGCCCATGAGAAAAAGAGAGAGAACAAGGATGTCCAGTGTGGAGTGAATCGAATTTTCGGAGGACCAGTTCAGTGGGCGAGGTTCACGGACGCCATGGAGAAGATGATCCCCAACGGCCCTCCCTCGCTGGTGGCCTGCAAAAAGCTGGTGGTGGAGGGCGAGATCTCTTTCGCCAAGGATGTGGCAGGGCGCCCAGGATTCCACCGCGTGCGTGGAGAAGTGTGTCACTATGAGGGCGCCCCGTATTTCTCGTGGTTCCCATGGAAAACCACAAGCAGAACTGAAAACCACAGTGTTGAACCTATTTTGGCTCCAAAAGAAGACTGACAGAGAAGCAAATGACAAGCCGCGGAATGAGAGTTGCACCATTGGGCACCAGGTGATCAAGGGCACCGTGACCATCAAAAACACCGGTGGTGGTTGCAAGGAGGCGGGGCCTCCTCGAAAAATAACCGCCGAAGAAGCGAGAAGCCGCCCCGAAAAAAATGTCGGGTAAGTAGAAGGAAGAGACATTGGTCACCTTTTCTGAAGCCAAGGAGTCGGCACGTAGGCCCGTTGTTGTTTTTTCCCCCAAGTTGCGCAACTCGCGTGTCAGGTTCCCAGTGGCACCTACGAGGACACGGTCAAGGACCGTAGACAAGAGACAGCAGTGGCAGCAGATCTTGCCCAGACCTCTTGTCAAGTTGCACGTTTGGGCTTGATGAAAAGCTCTGAATCGGAGCTAACAGCTGGGTCCATCGTTGCCAGGAGCTTTGAGTGAGCCGCGTGTAGATGGGGCAGTTGACAGCTGGCTGGCAGAGAGTTACCTTGAAGGACATCTTGGGACATCTTGGGACATTGTTTTCAGGATTTGTTTTTTTGTTCTTCTTTTTCCGGGGATTGTTCTTTTGCTTTTACCCGGCCTGTTTCTTTTTGTTGTTCTTCTTTGGCTTTTTGCGAGTTTTCGGGGTGGCTTTTGGTGGGGCCACAGCCTCCGCGTCACCAGCTAACAAGCAGTATTGCTCGTAATCGCCATCGCAATTTTTTGGCTTTCGATTGGTCACCCAGGTTGGTGGCTTGGATTGGTTTGGATTTGAAGCCAGAACCCCTCCAGTCCAAACCGCCAGTTGGGGAGGGGAGGGGCCCAGGGGGGAGGGGGGAGGTTGCGGCCTGCGCCTCCGCGCCTCCCCCAACCCGGGGCCCCGCTTCAATCCAGCGCGAGAACTGAGGCAAACCCAAAACCCTGAAAGCCAAAAAGTATCCGAAGCCCACCCTAAACCCACCTTTCGGACCAGACCATCCTAAAGAAACCCCAAGCCTTCCCAGACTTGAAGCCAAAGCTATTTGGTGCCGCGCAGCTCTGGTGCAAAGCGAGTGCATGTTGTCAGAATGTGGACACCAGGAGTGACAACAAACTATGAACAAACACATAATTAGATCTCGACCCGTTACCTTGCACTCGCACCATTGTTGTCACAGCAATGTAGATGTGTTGGTATGATGCGCCATGACATTGCCGATGGCCAGTGCTTGAGCCACTTGCTCCCCAGTTTTCATGTTGTACTTGCATTTTGTTGCGAGAAATCGCCAGCATTGCGGTTGCAAGGGATGATTCTGAGGTGCCCGCTTTGCCTCGGATTTGCTTTCTGAGAACTTATGCCGTCTTCTCGTGCCTTCTCCAATGGAGCGTTCATCTGGTCGACGGATTGCACGTGCGGGTTCCAGCAAGCTTCATTATTCGGAGATATTCCGGGTGCGTCCTGCTACACCGTTTGCCAAGTCAAGTCAGCAGCCCATGCTTTGCCAAGAGGCAAGTGTTTAAAAAACGACGAGCGCTGACGCGCCTCCAGGCAACAAGCCCTGAATCAGTTCATATCGGCAAGGTTCCCTTTCTCTATCCTGGCAAAACCGGCGTCGGCCTACAAAGCTGCAAGGGGAACCTTGCTATTTTCGCTACAGCAGTGCTGCTGCCATCAACCTGCCACGCTTGAGGCACTTCGTGGTTTTGTCAGATGTTCAATGCTTGTGTCAGATATTGGTGTGCACGTGGCAGACACGTTGGCATGTCAGCCCAACAAGTGATAGACCAAGAAGCCCGCGAGTCTTTCCAATTGAGACAAAGCACAGCCAATGCCAGATGTTCATGGTTTGCTACTTTGGCACGGTTCGGCTAAGTCGAAACACTGTGTTCCCTGAGCATGTGCTGAGGTTGTTCATGACATACTGGCAGAAATGAAGCAAATTGTTTTGCTTTCCCATTTTGCACTTGCCCGGGCATGGTCAACCCCTTTTATGCCACACACAGTAGAAACTCCATTTCATGTTTCTCGAACTTATTTTCCCTGCGCCGGGTACCGGGCAGGTGCTTACTGTCGTGCAGGCAGGCAGGCTCCGTGAGACGGATGTCGGGTGCCAGACCGCAGCTTTTCACAGCCAAGCTCAGCGCGGTTTGGCCGGCGGCGTGACACTATGAACTTTTTAGCCGTCGGCGTCGTGATCTTCATCTCGTTGCACGTCACCTTGCTGCGCGACAGTTCGCGATGGACCTTCGAGCAGCTCCGGCAGCTGGCGCCGGTGGCCGCAGCCACTCCAGAGCAGCGGCTGCGCAAGGAACAGCGCCTCAGAGGAAAACTCAGTTGCCCAGTGGTGCCCCTTTTTCCCCTTTTGTTGGGAAAGTGGATTCCGCCCTTTTTCCCCCTTTCTTTGGGGGGGAAGGGTTAACCCTTCAAACTCCAAGCAAAAAAGGATGCCCTTTTGTTCCCCTCCACTGGGCATGTGAGAAAAGCGAGGGAGTTGTTCTGCTAGAAGCTGGAAAATTGAGAGAAGCTTGGCCTTTGCTCATTGAAATCACACGGGTTTTCTTGTGGCGCGAGGCCGTAGGCTTCCAGCTGGTTGACAAGTACCCGAATGCAACTGCTTCGGGTAGAAACTTCGTGAAAGCTGCCAGTCCAACTGAGTCCATTCGATGGACAGACGCAGTGGACATTTGGGCGAACCTCAAAAGATGTCCATCCCACCTTGGAGCTGGATGGCATTTGTAGCAGAGGTTGACTCAACTGATCAGGCCTTGTTGGGCACTGCGTGTGTCAATCGACCTTGTCAGAACTAAACATCTGAGTCACTTAAAGAACAAAGACGGTGTTAGGCAAACATCACGCAGTTGTTTGACAGTGTCTTTGTGGAAGGCTGACATTCAGCCAGGGCATGGTGTAATTGTTTGCCTCCCTTTGCCTCTCTTTATCTTCTTCGCTTCTGGAACCGAATGCCTCAGCTGGATTTGGTTTTGCGAAACGTTCCCCTAGCTCAATCTTCTCCGGGTGCAGGGGCCGTTTGGGTTGCCGAGCAGTCACGGCCGGTCACGGCAATAGAATCTTATTTGCACTTGCTTTGTTGCGATCCGAGGATTCGCGCCGGCATGTCGGATGTGCGGAAAAAGAGCTACATAATTTGCGCTAGCATTTTCGTCCACCTGGTGCCACTGCACCCAGTACAGTTCATATTGTTCGAGAACAATGGCAAGGACGACGCGCCAAAAGTTGCCATCAAAGTGGCAATGTTGGCGGGCATGTACTTGCAGCATTTGGTGGTGGCAGCAGGCTTTTTCAGACCGAATCACCGACAAGTTCGATGGCTGTCCTTCGGCATCTACCTGTATTTCACATGCTTCCTCGTTATGACTAGTCCCAACTTGTTGGATGGCAAAGAAGTCCTACAGGATGCCTTGACAAACGTCAAGTATGCCGTCATCTCCCGCTTCTTCTTAGCCATTGCATCTCGGCTCGCACTTCATGGAACCCGGGGTAAGCATAAAAGGATAAGGCCTTGACAAGTCAAGGGATAGCGCCTTCCCAATAGCCCCGTAGGACTCCAAGAGGTGTTTCCGAATGCGTGGCAGGGTTCCTATTAAACAGGAGCTAATGTTATCATTTTCCCAAAAGAAGGGGCCTGGGGGTCAGCATGTGTTCGCGAGAGGCGTCGCGTCGTTGGGGAAGGCTCGGAATGTGCGACTTGCAAGCGGTTGTTTTCCTCGCGCCCGTGCGCACATCGCAGCTTTTGCGCCTCTGCGTGTCTTCTCTGCGCAGCCGCAGTGTTTTGGAAGGTTGCGCGTGGTCGCCACCGAGCCATTGCACTTTGCGTCTCAAGGGTGGGCAAGCGCTTGCACGCGCTTGCGCGAGTGTTATTTCGTTGGCCCCGTCGCGCAATCCGCTCTTTTTCGTGAGCTGAAAGAAAATCGGTCAAAAATCGTTCTGGTCCCCTTCTAATTTCTGAGGTGCGCCGCCATAACACGCCCGAAGCCGTTTTGAGCAGCGGCAAGGCTGCAACGCCAACCCAGCAGCAAGGCAGGTGCTGAAAAGCATGGGCCGCGCGAGAGGGCGCAAGGGTGAGAGGCAACGAATTAAAGTATTCGAAGAGAAACTAGGGCGGCCGAGGTTTCGTCAACCTGGCGGGCCCCATAGCAGGCTATAGCAAGCAAACTTAGTTGAATGGCGTCAGCTGGGTGCCGTTGGGCTACGCTCCGCCACTTCGAGTTTCCGTTTCCTCAGTGATGGTGCCATGGCGGCCAAGGTTTTCATGGACACTGAGCTGGCGGTGGGAGGCCAGCTGCTCATCTCGGCGGTCGTGGTGTACACGCAAAGCTCGGTGCTGCCGCTGGCCGCCTGCATTTTCGATGAGCTCAACATCTACTGCAGCATCATTCTTCTCTCCATGATCCTCGAGTTCCTGCTGCAGTCCAGGGTTCAGGCCGCAAGCAAAAATTGGCAAAACACGGCGAAACCACAAACCAAATGGAGTTCAATTCGGCAACAGCCCGTCAATAGAAGCCAGTCATTTCTTGAGCGCTCTTTTCATTGTGCGTTTGTGTGTGTTCGCGCATATGCGACTGAGGCCTTGTTGGATTCGGCAGAGGCGGAATCCATGCTTTCCAGCTTCCGGCGTATGCTGCGGGGTGTTTGCGATGGGGATATCCTTTTAGACAGCAACCTGCAGATCCAGGGGAGCCCCGCCACTTGGGCGAAGCTGTTGGCGTGAGCCCAGAGATGAATCAGTTGAGTTGAGCCAGGAACAGTCGGGTCAGTGAAGATGAGAAATACTGGGCAGTCCAGGCCATAGATATTGTGTGGCCGGCTTTTTGCTCCGAAATTCTTTGCGTGCTTTTGGGTAGGCCACTTTGAGACTGGTGTTGATTACGCAGTGGCTCTGACATTCCAAGAACTGAGGAATGTCTGAAGCACCTCTTGATGAGCACGGCGGACATGAGCGGAAAGGACTTCAACCGCTTGATCGCCTCGGATGAGGAGGAAAGTTTTCAGCGATTCATCGCTTTTTCCACATCCACGGCCAAGAACAACAGCCAGGCTGACCGCCACGCGCCGCCCTGCCTGCGCTTGTCTTTGCGAGGTTCCATGGACATGCGTGTGGCCGTGGACATGTTCCACGTGCCGCTGCCAAACCCATCCGGGGCAGAGGAGCCGTACCATTTGCTGGCCGTGCCTTGGACGGCTTCAGGTGGGGCATGCACCAGGCATCACCTGTGTCACCCAGCGGTTCTGAACAAGCTTTTGCTTTCCAAACCCAGCTGGTTTCTTTCAAAGTCTCCTGTTTAGCTTGGATCTCAGATTGAAACCTGTGGCGGGTAGTTAGCACAGTTGCAGTCGTTTAGTCTCTACCCCAACACTTTTCTTCCAAGCCTTCCCCTCACGGCATCTCACGGCGCAGCCTCGCTCCCTCATTCCCAGCGCTTGCATGCCGAGGCCCCTGGCACTCCATGCGCAAATCGAAAACTGTTTTGACTAAAGTAGATGGCAGAAGTTCCCAACCAATACGGGTGGAGTCGGGTTGGATGACCCCAGTTTCGGGGTGAAAGCGAGTGGAGCTGCCAACTTGGGGAAGACCTGGCCCCCAGTGAACATCCCAATCCAACCACTGAAATAGGAAGCCTAAAATGGGTGGTGCGCCTATCCCAAAATGGGATCCCACAACGGTTTTGAGCCATGGCCTCGTCGGAACGTCGAGGTCCGTGAGGACGCGGAGAGCCGGGCACCGCAGACCGCGCGGCACATCCCGGCGCCTGGGGTGGTGCCGGTGCTGCCGCGGCAGACGCCAAGTACCGGGTCTCGCTGCTCGGGCGATTCCATGTGTCTTCTCCCAGCCGGGAGTGTACCATCTGGGATGTTCTTGATATTTTTTTTCCAGAATTCCACTCCATTTCCTCCCAGAGATTCCTATTGTTCGCCAAACCAGGCTTTACGTCGGCCACTTGCGGCTCAAGTTTGGTGCACCGGATCGATGGGCGTTGTCGGCTTCCTCGCGGTCTGAGGCAGCTCCAAGTCCTCGTCCTCGTCCTCCTCGCATTCTTCGAAGAGCTCCGCGAAGAGCTGCGCTTGGCCGCTCGAAGCGGTCTAAACAGTTGCCCCCCCCGGTCCGGACCTCCGTCCTACGACCCCTAGGGATCCTTAGGGAGCCGCGGGCTGCGCCCCTTCAAAACTTAGGAACTTTTTGGAAAAGGATAGGCGCTCCCCACACACCGCTTCTGGTTTTTTTCAGGAAGGGAGACGTGTGCCCGCGTGCAAATCAATTGCAGGTGTGCCCAGTTGGAGTGGGGGGGAGGTTCATGGCCACTGAAGGCAGAACTTCCCTGAGCTGGCGGAGATGACCCTCATGGTGAACGTCAGGACCCCGCAGCACAACGTGGAGCAGGTGACGCTAAGCTGCGCATCTCCCATGTTCAGCCTGAGGAAGTCGCTCAGCAGAGATTGAGTGAGTTCTTGCCCTCTGATTTGCGCAAGTGTTTTACTGGTTTTTCGCTGGTTTTGAACATCGCCTTTCGGGCCAAAGCGAGCTTTCTTTAAGTGGGGTGATGCAGGGTGAAGTCTGCCGGGCTAAGGTCAGCTAACCGTACTTGCATGGGATTGCATGGCCTCAGGCGGACATGGAAGTCTTGGTTTGTTTCAGGAGTGAGGCTGGCTTTGAGTTGTGCAACGGATCGGATCTGAGGCTTGCTCAGCCAACAGATTGGGAGACCATTCGGAAGCTACTCGAGAGCCGTGCAGATCAGGCGAATGCGACCTTGTGGCTGTCGGGGCTAGGGTATGCGATGAACTTGTTTGCGGTGCAACTAGCATCGTAAGATGCTTTTGCCTCCTGTGTGCAACGCGTGTTTTTTTTTTGTTTCTCCCTCCTGGGCCAGTGGACATCAAACCGTATCCGTAGTCGTCCACTCTCCGGCCTTTGCGCATGGCAAAGGTGAGCCGCTTTGCCAGAGATGTGTGCAGGCAGAGAACGGTCTACAAGAGAGTGGGCCAGGGTCAATCAAGAAGTTGCAGTTCCGTAGCTTGGCAGGAGGGGCTTGTGCGAATTTACGCTCTCGACTTACAGTGCCGTATGTAGTGTGTGTATGTGAGCATGCAACGCAACTCAACACAACGAAATGCAATGCAACACACTGCAGTGCTGCAATACAATGACAACGTGTTCAATCCATGCACAAGGTATGTGTTCATGAAGGTATGTAGTATGTAGTATGATGTATGTGTGTATGTATGTAAGGTGATGCAATGTAGCATTGCGATGGGATGTAACGTGATACAAAGTATTGTAATTCCATGCGAGGCAATGTAATGTATTGTAGGGTAACGGAACGTACTTTGATGATGTAATATGTAATGTAACGACATGAACATGCCCATGTATTGTTTTAGCTCGGCAATGTTTTCACTGAGGACGGTGAAAGCCCCATGCTTGATTGCTGAAGCATATTTGGGATCAAGATCCCCTCAAGAAGCCTGTAGGCGCATGTTTCCTGATCAGGCTCACTGGTCAGCCGTTTTTTTCTCTCCTTTTTTTCTTGCACGCTCGATCAGTTACAACGACCTTGAGCAGGCCTCTGCCAGGTCTGACAAGTCTCAGGGTTGAAGCCCACCGTGCTCGGGAACCCTGTCAGGGATCACAACCTTGTCCGAAATTCCCGTGAAAACGACGTGCCCAATTTACATAGCGTGCCAGCAGGCTTCCCGCGCTCGCGAGCTCAGCGTAGAACATGTGCGGTCAACATGAGCCCGTTGGATGAATGTTGTTCTTCAAGACTCTCTCTCAGAGATGATACACCGCGATACGCCGTGCGCCTGCTTTGGGCGTGGCTGAAAACCGGCTGCTTCCAGGGATAAGATTCAGCAATCAATATTCATCAGGTCCCACGGCTGTCAGCTCGGAAGGGGCATGCGCCAAGGAGTTGTGGGTTTGCATCGAAAGTGCTCGGCTTTTGCTCGGCTTTTGCTTGGGTTTCGTGGCTTCGTAAGGCAGTCCCAGCGGCGAAAAGCTGTGCGCAAGGGATGTGGAAGTCGAAGCCTGCCGAGCGCATGGAGCTTGGAGGCGGGGCTGGTCAGGCAATGACCACCCGTAAACTATCCCTTGTGGTTTCCTTTAAGGGAACTTCCGGATCATTCCCAACACGCAGGGTTTTTCCAAGCTGAGCCCCAGCAAGTTGTTTTTTGGTCGTTAGTTGTTGCAGTGATCTTGTTTGCCAGCTCCTTGGTCGCGCGCCTAATGTCAGGCTGCTGTACCTAGCGTATTGTTCCTTGCGATCAGACAGACAGACGGACAGGCCGATCTGGACAGAGATCGAGACAGAGGCGGAGACAGAGACGGACACAGATACGGAGACAGACACAGACGCACAGAGAGAGGCACACACACACACACACCTACACCCACACCCACCCACACCCCCACACGCATACACGCACACGCACACACACACACACACACAGAGGCAGATGCACGCAGAGACAGACACCATGTTGGCGGGTGTAGTTGTTCCATGTGCTGCTGCAGAGCAGCAGCATACCTGAACCCCCCCTCCCCACACAGGATGCAACAATCAGATACTCGGCCAGTGTAGGGAAGACCGAAGACGCAGTTAATTTCGGCAGTGCGGTTCCTCTGCACTTGTTCAAAAACGCATGTGTGCTTTCGTGCCCGTGTCAGCGTGTGCAACTACAGTTGCACCAATAAGCCCGTGTCGAATGTCCCCCTCGGATCCCTGGAAGCATTTGCGGAATCTGCACCCGCGAAAGGATCCGGCTTCGCCTCACCAACTTCGAGAAAGAGCGCCACAGGTCTCCCATGCAGGGCATCCACGAAGCGCCGTGAGCGTGTGGATTTTCGGCAGTGTCGTTTGCCCCTTATTGATCGAGTGGTACCTTGGAGATTCGCCTGGTAATTGAGTTCCGCAACAGCCTAGGACCTAGAGAGTCAGGCTAGTGCTGCGCTTGACGATTGCCTACGCAAAAGGATCGTCATCTCGGTCGCAGCTCCGTGCGCTTGGGCTCCATGTTGGCATCGGATCCCCTTTGGCCACCGAGCCACCGGTCGATATCCTTCTTCTTGCCGACGGCTTGTGGCTGTGGGCTTGTCAAACGGCTCTGAACGACCAGCCGTCGTTTTCAGTGCTGCAGCTCTTTCCACCCCGAGGTATTCGTAGGGTCGGAGGGCTCAGCAAAAGTTTTAGCCATGGAAGTCAAGCAAAGCTTGGCCGCGGGCATCTTGACTGCTATTGGGTTGGATCTTTCGACTTCAACTTTTGGGGCAACCAAGTGGGGTTTTCCACTAAACCCCCAAAAAGCTAAACTTTTTTCAGGGGTCGTTGCAGCAACCAAGGCATCTGCGGAGCGATCTTCGTAGTGGTGCACTTCCAGCTGCTGCACCCGAGCCTTCGCTGGATCTGGCAGCAGCTCCGCCAGCTGATGCCCGCAGATGCCGTGACGCCGGAGCAGCGGCTGCGCAAGACCCGGCACCCTGGGCCGCATTTAATGCACGGCGCGGGGGCGCCCTGAAGATGAGGCATCCTCTTTTTTGGCGTTCCAAGCATTCGCCAGGTTCCATGGAGGCAAGCTTGCACTACACCTTTCGTATTCGAACTGGTCTTTTGTGCGGCAGCTGCGAAGGCCACGAGGCCAAGAGTATAACAATCATGGTCGTTACTCTCCTGCTTTTGTGAAAAGTGGTTTCCAGCCTTCCTCGCGGTCTCGCGCAAAGTCTGGCCACAGGGCGTCAACAGGCAGCGTGCCATCAAGAGAGGTGCATTTGCAGCTAGAGGGCTGTTCAGCTCATGTCATATCTACTGCGCAATTTAATGTTCCAGGTTGTGACATTGAGCGAATCGCAAGGGTAGCCCACCATGCCGACGGGAGCTGGGCGGGTGAGTGCATGTCAGTGAGAGCTCACAAAGCTGCACCAAGCACTTGACCTTGACCTTAAATGGACTAGCCTTTGGATGCAGTGGCCGGTTCGAGGTGTTCTTGACAATCTTGTGCCACAGATTTGCGAGCCGAGGATTCACGAAGGCATGTGCAGCATTCGGCAGAAGACTTACATCATGTGCGGTAGTTTGTTCGTTCACATTCTCCCGCTCAATGTATTATACATCTGCTACTTCAGCAACGACCAGAATGGATCCTGGAATGTCCTGGCCCAAGTGGCAGTGCTGGCGTGCGTGTACTTGCAGCATTTGGTGGTGGCGACTGGCTTTCTCAAGCCGACTCCCGGGCAAGTTCGGCTTTTGTGCTTCAGTATCTACATGCAGTTCACCTGCTTTGTTGTCATCATGATGCCAAAATCCTTGGAAGGGATTCAAGGCTTGCAGAATGCCCTTACAA
>CAUJNA010003773.1:157500-167500 GCA_963377175.1 Effrenium voratum | reverse complement strand
TCTGTTGCGCCTACCATATCAATACATAATTAACTGCCGGATAGTTGGCCGGTCGCTCACACACACACGCACACACATGGCAGTGATTTTTTGAGGGGTCTGTAACAGAGCCGCATTCGTTACAGACCTCTACCTCTGTAACAAGACCAGCTGGCTCGTTACACACCCCTCGTTACACACCCCTTGTTAAACACCCTCGTTACACACCTCGTTACACACTCAGATGAACAAACCGGGCCAGTGACGTGATTGCGTTGAATAGCTGCAATCAAGCTGGAGCTGCGGAGGCGCTTTGCAAACTGTGCTTTGCTTTGCCTCGTTACAGACCTCGTTACATAGCCGTCACATACCTCCTTCTAGACCCAACCCCAGCCAGGGCCAACGACCCTGCTTTTTGCCGTTTGGCTTGCGTTGAATAGAGCTGCGGAGGCGTGCTTTGCGTGCTTGCGCTTTGCTTTGCTAAAGGCCTCGTTACATAGCTGTTACATACCTCGTTACAGACGCAACCGCAGCGCGGGCCAGCTTCGCTTTGCCTCGTTACAGACCTCGTTACATAGCTGTTACATACCTCGTTGCAGACCCAGCCCCCCCTTTTTGCCGCAGCTTGGCTTGCGTTGAATATCTGCAAGCAAGCTGGCGCTGCGGAGACACGCTTTGCGTACTGCGCCTCGTTACAGACCTAGCTACATAGCCGTTACATACCTCGTTACAGACCCAACCCCAGCCCGGGCCAGCGACCCTGCTTTTCGCCGCAGCTTGGCTTGCGTTGAGTGGCTGCAATCAAGCTGGAGCTGCGGAGGCGCGCTTTGTGTGCTGCGCTTTGCTTTGCCTCGTTAAAGACCTCGTTACATAGCCATTACCCTCGTCGTGCTGCGCTACATTGTGCTACTAATACTGCTTGTCAGGAAATGTTTGTCCCGGTACAGACCTGCGTAACAAGGACCTCCGTCACGGACCTCCGTAACAAGATTCGTGGCGCGTCGCGCGTTACAGACCCCTAAAAAAATCATGGCCACATACGTATAGAGAGACAGAGAGAGTTCTCTCCACTTGTCGCAAACTATGTGGGTGAACCGCGTTGCTGCGCGATGCGAATTTGACACGGCCTGCATGGCGAACTCGCGCCCCGGTTTCCAAGGTGCGCGAGGATGCGGAGACACGGGAGCCGGGCCCGGCACCGGGAGAGATGCCGGAGGTGCCCCGGATGGTGACGTCGCCCACGCGATCTCGCAGCCCTGCTGCCTGTACCGGGTTTCATGCGTTCTTTGCATGTTTCCTATACCTAGTTTTATCTTTGGCCAGACGGTAACAACGCGAGAACTATTCTCAGTTGGGAACAAAGCAAAAGGTTGTTCCTAGTAAATGCAGCCGTAACGGTTGGGTAGCGTTGCCTGCCTTTGTGGCAGCATGGGTTCGTTCGAGGTCCTGCGCATGCGTTGAGCCACGCGGGTATGTGGCCCGAGGCAGCTCACGATCCTCGCGGTCCTCGCGAACTTCTGGCTCGTCCACAAGTTCTGCTTGGCAGCTTGGCCGTCAGCGCGGCAATGTTTGGTGGTCGTGGCTTGCACCGAATGCGGAAGAAGAACATGGATGTGCCAAGTATGTTATAATATGTTGTCTCCAGTTTGCGCCAAACCGGGGGCTTCATGTGAGATCGTTCTCGGGCATGTGCCTTGCGAAAAGGCTGAAGCTGCCGAACTGTTTTTTCTTCAATGTGAATATTCCCATGAGGAATGAGGGGTTACATGTACTACAGAATATTCCACCAGCCGTGGGTCGCTGGAGACGCTTGCAGCTGCAGGCAGCCCTTTCCGGACCTCTCGGAGATCACCCTCATGGTGGATGTCAGGACGCCGCAGCACAACGTGGAGCAGATGCACCTAAGCTTCGCATCTCCCACCTTCAGCCTCCGGACGCTGCTGGGCCGGCCACGCAAAGAATCCACACACACATACATATATATATATATATACACATATCAGGCCCCCAATCCACGCAAGCATCCGTTTTCCGCTTGCTTGCACGAATTCTTGCTTCGTTGCCTCTGACAGTTGGGAACGAAAGCATGTCCTGGTGGTTTGTTCTTCTTTTCGTGACATGTTCCGCCCGCTATTTCAAGCAACTGTGAGCACAGAGGTTGGTTTTTTTCTCATAGCAGGTGAACTGTTTCATTTTGTTTTCAGAACGGTAGTTTGGTCTACTCAGTGGCGATTTTGAGAACTTTGACTGCTTTGCGATCATAATCCCAAATCTCAAGGAACCGCGTGCGCCCTGTTGTCACTTGACATCCCTTGACCTTGAATTGGGTGCGAGGGGATTGAGAATGGGGTTGAGGCCCAAAGGAAAGCCTGATGGTCAGAGGGTGTTGTGCGAGTTTTGTTGATTCCGGCAAACACGCTCTGTTCCGTTCGTGGCAATCTGAACGTGTCCGTCTTGACGAAGCTTGGGCGCTGGGCTTCACTACAAGTGTATCAGGCTGGTCACACAACCCCTCACAACGGTCGCGGTGCGTCAAGCTTTGTTGGGCGAATCTGAGGCTTGTCCGGCCAACGGATTGGGAGAGCGTGCGGCTTGCGCTTGAGGGCTTTGCGGATGAGGTGGGCGCAATTTTGAAAACACCAAATCTGGATTTGGGGCGCTTGTGCTTTCACCTTTGGCTGCCTGTGGTTCCTTGTGGTTCCCTATAGGCTTCCTTTCAATTGCGAGGTAGGCAACCAATCATTGCATCGGGAAACAAGACGCCCCTCATAGCGATGCAGGCAGAGGGTGGCTTCATGGATCCCGGGGTGATGCGAAACCTGACCCTCCGTGGCTTGGACGGATCTCCCGAAGTGACTGTGTGAACTCTACGTTGCATGGTGCAGCCGCTGTCCTCGGTGTCATTTGTCCTCGCTCCTGATGGTAGAACGTGATTACTGTGATTCAAGACGCCCGGTTTTTCACTGCCCGCCAATGCTACTTTACAGGCGCCCACAAGGTTTGGCCAAAAAAAAACTCTCATTTTTTAACCCCCGCCCCTTTCCAGCCCCATATTCAAAGATAATATTGCCATTCCAGAAATCAAAAGAAACATGGCTAGCCGAAAGCATCAAATTTAGAAATTCTTTGTTTAGAAAAACAGAGATTTGACAAGCTCGCAAAGGGTACCCCCCTTCAAGGCTAGGCCCCCGAATAGCACCAAACCCCCTCTGATTGATCAAGTCCCTCTCCGAGGATTCGCAAGGGTGAACACAGGAAATGACTGGAGAGGACTGGTCCATTTCCCGGAGACCGAGGAAAATCCCTATCCGGCTTTCCCAAACCGTGCCGACGGCGGGGCGGTTGACCAATCAAGTCCCACCCAGGAGTCTCCACTCCAAAGCGCCCAACAAAAACTGCTGGGTCTTTCAGCGGAAACACTCCATGGCCAGCTTGCAGGCCATTCTGGGGCCTGGCTCCCCATCCCAAAAGAGCCACAATCAAAACCTGGGTAGAAGGTGAGTAAGGGACGATCCCAACCAATCGCTGCGGAATTCCGCCTTCATCCTGTACATGGTTCTGGGCAGGCCATTTTACCGGGTTTTGATTGCGACTCTAGACGAGCGGTTCGAACGGTCGCCCTTCGATTTCGGCGGCCGGATCGGTTTGAGGGAGCCCCGACGGCAAGAAGTTCTGCTCCAAAGACGTGGCCGTCGAAGCTTTCCGACCCCCCCACGGTGACCTGAGGCTCCGCTCCCACGTTCGCTCGGGGCTTTTCGGGTTCGATGGTTCGACTGGATATGTTTGGACCGGATCCCGTCCAAGTCGAATTCGAAGACTTTCCAAATGTTGGCACAGGAGTGCAACAAACTTCTTTGGCACTTGGCCCAGAGGCAAGATCTGGGGACTGGTGCGGAGGATGCGCGGGGCACAAAAACTCAGGGCAGCTTCAACATGTCATGTGTTTTGTTTGTGCTTTGTCGGGTGCCGCAAGCGCACGAAAAGCGCTGCTCCAGAACCAAGTACAACAACTCACAACTCCTGCGCAATAGTACCACGGGAGCCGCAAAACAGTTACGGCCGACTAGATCGCAAAGCACAGCAGCCGCACGATACTAGACCACGCCGCAAACTTAGCTAAAGATTGCCATAATCCCTGGGCCGAGCCACGATGTGGAGCAGATGTAGGGTCCGGAAAAGCTCCAGAGGGCTTCTGGCAGTCTGTAGCGGGGATGGACCCGATGGGCTGTCTTTGAGCTCGCCAAATCTCACAACAGAGATGGCATGTCGGCGCGATGGGTCGTATGCACAGAATGTAGGATTGGTGGGAGCAGTGTCCAGGCTCGATAGTTTTCATATTTTTTCCCAGCGAGTTTCCTGTTGGAGCATGCTACGATTGTTCAGCCAAAGCCCTTGTTGCGAGAGCAATTCTCGAGTTTGCGCTGCAAGGATTCGGGTAGTTCCAGTCATTGCGCACGTACCTGCGAGGCTCCGGCTGCACCTCATGAACTTCCTGTCAGAGCCGGCCCGAAGGGCCGTCCTGCAGGGCATCGACGAAAAGTAAGCCGAACGAACATGCTTCGCGAGGCAGATTGTCATCTCATTTTCAAGAGTCGCGGTCATGTGCTGGGGCAAGTACGTGCCCAGGTTGATCCAACCCTTTTTCAGCAAGGTGCCAAAAGGCACAGCGCGCAGGTGCGGGTGGTTAAAACAAACACGTGCGAGACCTATGCAGGTCTTGAAGGAGCGTGCGATGGCGCATGAGATGAGACTACGGAGGCAGGTTTTGCAGGTGGCAGGTGCCAAGCCGAGTTTTCGAAAGTTCGAGCGGAAAGCGTGAGTGGGACAGTAGGACTTGAATGTCAGGGCTGAGGAGCAGCGTGCGCGGCATGTGGGCGTGAGATGTGGTCAGTACAGCTTTGCGTGTAACGCAGAATGAGACAGGAGACGTTGGCGTGGCCTTGCACAGATTGGAGTTTCACATAGTTCGAGCGAGTTGCCAGGGGCTTGCACTGAGATGCCGTGTCCACGTGGCGAAGTCAGTGCTCGAGACGTTAGACATGGTGCACCGGCTTCAGTTCTTGAGAAAGCGCATGCCGCATGGGACTGGCCGATGGTCCAAGCACGGCGTCGGCTTCAATGGTTCAATGGCTTGTCCTTCAGCGGGGCCCTATATATTTATATTGCGGCAGTGCCCCGACCCAAAAAGCGGCGGCTTGTTCTGAGAGCCCCATGGCGGCGCAGCTGGACATCCGCATCGTGGAGGCGGGGAATGGCGGGGATCGGTGTTCGGCAATTCGGCCGAATATATATATATATATATATATATTTATATTTATATTCGGCCCGCGCGAACGGCGCGGAAAACGACAAGCGCTTGGTCTTGACTGCTATTGGGTTGGATCTAACTTTTTTGGAAATCAAGGGGCGTTCCACTAAACCCCCCGAAAAGTTAAACCTTTTGCAGCGGGTCAACAGCAACCAAGTTGGTGTAAAGGCAGGTTCCTAGCAGGGTGTGCAGTGCTCAAAGGCTGGCCTTCCCGCTCCATGAATCCAGCGAGAGGTAGGAAGCCACTTCACTTCAATCCAAGGCGACCGCAAGACCAGCCGATGCTCGCGTTATGGGTGTGGCTCAAAATTCAAGAGCTAGGGTTACGCAGGTTTTACTCTTTGGTTCCATTTACCAGGTGCCATTTGGGTACATGTATTTGTGGCACATTAGCCTTCCTTGCTGCAGCTACAGTGTTTCCATATTCTGCCTGTGGTCTTCCCACAGACTGAAGCTCCTGCAAAGTGATAAGGGTGGAACAACCGAAGAGCACCTCGCACACACATTGATCGGGGGACCACCTCCCAACCCAGCGTCTCTCAGTGGCCGACCTTGAGATTGAATGTCTGTTGGAGGCGTGGATGTTTTGAGTGCCTAGGCCACACTAAACCAGTGTGTTCCAACGGCTTTCATCACGCCATCCCCGTCAAAGCGGTGGTAATGAGTGTAGCCAGAGGCGCGGCTGGTGCGCATCTTCGACAGCCTCAAGCCCAACCAAGACGTTTTCGTTCAGCTGGTGGCAGCCTCACGCTGCTTTTGCCGGTGGTGGCAGTGGTGATTGCGATCATTCTTTTTTCTGGCATTGGAAAGAAAGGAAAAGCATGTGGGTCCGCGTGGTCGTGTAACTCGCGCTGGATTTGTCAATGTTGACTCGTTGCGTTTTCACATGCGTGCAGCTTTGGTTCTGATGGGCCCTTGCAAGGTTTGCGGCTATGAAGATGGCAGCGAGAAGGCGCCCGTAGCGCGGGAGCGTGCGTTATGGGCTGTCGAAGGAGAGGCCCAAACGAAATGATTCTGAAAGCGCCAGTGAGTCAAGGGGCCAAGAAATTGTTTCGTCACATGCTGTTGGAACCAGCTAAGCAGCTGCGCACCAAGGGGAGGTTTTCGGAGCTGAATGCATTGCGGGGTCCTCGAAGCTGCCACACTCAAGAGTTTGGTCCTTGCTTGGGTCTGGCAACACCATTCGCTGGGCTGCATGCAGATTGCACTTAGCCCGTATGTATGGATTCAATATCCTTCACGGCCTTGGCGCCGAAGTCGACGCGTAACGCGCCCTCGGCAGGTGGTCGGGCGCACTGAGACTCACAAGAATGGGAACCTGGCGCCACGGTGGAACCAAAGGCTTGCGCGGCAAACGATGATGCTCGCGGCTGGCGTGGACTTTTGCCACAGAGGGCGAAAAAAAGGCATCCAGTCGAAGGAGCCCCTGATCTCCTGAGGGGTTGCTATTTACTTCAATGTAATTTCCTGCTGTCGGCATAGGCGTCATCCCAGTCACTTGACTAGATGATTTTTTTTTCATGCAGGTTCCTTTGCGGCCGCGACTCCTCCAAGGGAGGAAAAACCTTGAAGTTCAAGGCAGGGCTGGCTGCGAGGTCAAGTTGCCAGGGGAAAGGGGGTCTGCTCACCATCTTGGTGAGTACTTATGGCTCCATGAATCCTCAGTGTGCATTCGCGTTTACCCAAGATTTGCCGCATGCCGCGCGGCATGCGGCACATCCCAGATCGCATTTGAGGATTTAAATATCAGGGTGACCTTACGTACGGTGAACCATGGATATTGGAGGCAAAGGGGCGCAAGCTATGGCTGGCTCTCTCAGGTGCACATTGACCATGTGTGGCGCAGCCCCGTGCTTTGTGGGGAGGCCGCCTGGAGATCGACTCGCCGTTTTGTCAAAAGGTGTGAGCTTGGGTCACGGAACTGGGGGGTGGTAACTTGAGTTGGAATCCCAGGAGTGTAAGAGGCGCCCGTCCGAGTACAGACCCAGAAAAATTAAACATGAGGCGTCATCGTCCTAAGTTGAGGCCGGGGTTCCCCTGAAGATCTGAGCTATGTGCTCCATCAGCCTGGCTCGTGGTTTTGGGCTGGCATGCGATATGTGGTGTTTCCGGTCCCGCCTGAAGTGCGACGTGTCAGGATTGAAAGCAGTATGGTAGGGACAAAAGTCCTAGGTGAAGGCTGTGACGTAAGACGCATTTTCTTTCAAGCTGAAGTTTGCATACGCTCAAAGGGCTGATGGGGACGTGTGCTCCAGTCAGGCTGAATTCGGTCTCGACAATCTTTGGCGCCGCGCCAACGGTCGGGCGCAGGAGGACGGGGTTGGGAAATGCAGCAAGAAAGAGAGAGAGAGAGAGAGAGAGAGAGAGAGAGAGAACCAAAAAGCGTAACGCGAAGTTGAAAGAAGCTGTAAATGGGAAGGTTTCCAAGTGTTGATTCCGACCACTGCACTGCAAAGCATGCAGTTGGTCCCACCGTGCTTATCAGGTGCCCGTGCCGCTCTTCAAGAAGGGCGAGCAGACAGGACTTTTGAACATCAGCATTGCCCTCGCCGGGGGCCTAGCCGCCAGTTCCAAAGGCCTCCCGGCAAGGCGTTCGCTTCAGCGCACGTCTGATACGCGTCGTTGTCTGAGGCTGCAGGTGGCTACGGTTCAAGCCCGGCCTCGCTGGCACTGCTTATTCGGTGCCAGAGTTGGTTGAAATGGCAAACGCAAAGGGCGGAGGATGAATCGGAAAGCACGAGTCAAATCTAATTACAAAGCACTGGCGTGAGACTGTTTTGCTCTTGCTTAGGTGGACTGAAGAAACAGGTAATGTTGACCCCATATTAGTCAACCCCAGTTTTTGAATAGGGGGGTGTTCCCCTCCAATAGTGATGATTCCCCACTGATCCCAGGTAGCTCGGGTAATTTGACTTTGCACAGCCAGAGCACTCCCTGAGCCTGGCCTGTACCTTCCAAGCCATCCGCGCTCGCCAGGCCACAGGCTATGGCTCAACACCGGCGGTGCCAGCATGCCTTGGGTCTGGGTCAGTTGGCTCAGCGCTCAGGGACTCCCATTTTTTGTTTGTTTGTTTTTCTTCTTCTTTTTTGGGGGGGGCGGGGGGGTGCCGCAGCAGGCAGATCAGGCAACCGCATTTGCAGATCCCAGAAGTCCACAGCGCAGGGCCCTGAAAGGATACCTCCAAACACCGCCGTGTGACTGCTAGTCGGTCCCCAGTAGTGCCCGTTTACGAACTTTGTTGGGGGTTTTGGGTCTCCCTACTACAATAGGCTACAGAGAAAACTCGGGTACGCTTATTCGAGGACCTAGGAAAGGAAGCCAACTCATGTCCTTCATGGTTCAAAAAAATGCCGAGGGCGATTCCTGGTTTATTGCTGGCCGTTGCTGGCACGTCGAGAGAGACCTAGACTTGCAATGGGAATCCGATTTGGTTCGCCGCCAGGTGAACCAGATGAATCTGGATCCTTGCTCTCCAGGCATGAGCCCAGGCAGCGGGGGTTCAAGTCGAAGCGACCCGGGCTTCGGAACCATCCGGTTGGCTCGAGCTCTCCCTTTCCATTTTGGTGAGCCATCCGGTTTAGTCGATCTATCGCATGTGCCCCGGTTGATGTTTCCTTTTTTTTGCAGGGGTTGTTTCTCATATTTGGTAAGTTGAGGTAGGTCAACAGTCTGTGCGGCTTGTTTCTGTTTCTCATATTCCATGATACGAGGGGTCTTCCAGACTAGATTGTGGCGGACTGTCGACTGTACAGCTTGCAGGCAATCGGTGGGGCATGGAGAGGCGCAGCGCGATCCGATGTCCGATTCGGCCGACGCGCGGCGAACCTCATATGTAGCTTGAACGAGTTCTTGTTTCGCCATCCAATTCTCATTTGGGGCGGGCATCTCTACCAAAATCCTTTGAGCCCGCGGTTCCGCATCTCGCTTGCGGATGCGACAGGCCAGGCCCAAGCGCGGGGCCTGGTCCAGGTCTCTCCGCAGGCGGTTTAAGCCGAGGCCCTTCGGGACTGGCCACGGAGCTAGTCAATTTGAGAGCTTTTATTTGTCCCAAGGGTCCGGCCCGAGTCTGTGGAGTGTGACGCTCGAAGAAGGGACGTTTGCACATGTGAAGATTCTTCACAAGATAGCCTGTGGACCGTAGGCAGGGGTGCTTCCAAGCCTTGCGGGTGGTCCTGCCATGGCGTGACACCTTGTACCCAACTCTCGGCCATTGCGTTGACTCGAGTCACTGTCTCAGGCCCGATGGCTTTGGATAGGCGGGGGATGGCAGGGGGGCTGCAGTTGAGTGCGACGGACTTGTGTCGATTGGACGGTGATGGCCGGTCTCCATTTTGTTTCACGAGGGAGATCTGTCGCGAGGCCGTTTCCGGAGCGGCCGGCCTTCGGAGGCCGCAACGCATGGCAGATAGCCGGCTATCTTGGGCTGCCAGCGAGCCCCTCGAAGTCAATTTGCCTCACGTCTCCGGCATTCCAATGGATATCTTGTTCCGGGGGTGCTTGCGAGAGAGCAGTCAGAGTTGAGAGCCCCTTGCTAGGCAACTTAGCAGCCTCCGTGGGCGTTGCGCAGGCGGGAGGGAGAGACCGCTTCTCTTTTGGTTTCCCACGATGTTGGGGCTTGGTTCTGCATAGTTTAGAAACGTTATGGATTTTGTTCGGTTCCAAGCTTCGGGCGGCATCTGCAGGAGCCGCATTGAGACACCTCATGCCCGCCG
>CAUJNA010003773.1:130000-155000 GCA_963377175.1 Effrenium voratum | reverse complement strand
CCCAGAAAACTCAGATGGCTCAGTGAGCCGCCCTAACCGGTGCTTGTAGGCCCGGGTTGCCCTCGTGTTAGCTTGCTGCCCGTGGTGTTTGAGGCCGCGCGCGCCGCCCGCGTTGCCGGCGCCGGCGGTGGGATCCTACCAGATGCGAGACATGCGGACGGGACAGCCGCTGGCTCATCTCCAGTATCCCCAGCAGCAGCAGCAGCAGCAGCAGCAGCAGCAGCAACAGCAGCAGCAGCAGGCGCAGCAGCAGGCGCTGCAGCAGGCGCAGCAGCAGGCGCAGCAGCAGGCCCTGCAGGCGAAGGCGGGGACTTGTCGAACGCCTGCAACTCCAATGGTCCTTTTTGAAACACGACCTCTCAGAAATCCAATGTGCAACATTGATGATGTGGTACCTCAAACTGACCTGGCGCAGGGGCCGCCTGTGCCATGGCCAGACAGGACGGATGGCAGGCTCGTTTGCAGCACTTGCCGCCTGTTTCAACATTTAGCCAGCCAAGGTTTGAGTGATTGCGGCGCAAAGCTGTGCAAACTATATAGTGCAAACTGATGCCTTCTGCCAGGGTGGAAAGGGTGAACATTGCGCTGGCTTGATACACAGCGGTGCCGGGATCCGGATAGAGAGCTGATTTGTTGATGCAGCCCCAGTTCGACTGAGACTTTGCGCAAGTGTGCGAAAAGTGATCGGCGGGTTTCAAGAAACATCCATCTCGATTGCCAGATCTTTCCCGGAGTTCTCTCAGCGGCTCGCGGGGCGCCCGGCCGCAGATTTCTCGGACTTCAGGTGGGAGAAATCCTGTGGCTGGAAACTGCCACTCCCAATGAAGAAGCCATGGCTCAGTCCCCTCGGAATCTACCGGAGGCTCCTGGCAGCTTTCGCTTTCAAGTTGTTTGGTGCGATTTCAACGTTACATGGGATTGCTTATTGTTTCCCACCGGTTCTCTCGGGTTCTCTCACTCTCTCTCTCTCGCTAGCTCTCTCTCTCTCTCTCACAACCAGATCAGCGTTGGCCACCTCAGCTTCCACACATTTGCTGTTGCACGTGTTTAGCGTTTTGGCAGGTACTGCACAGCGTCGTCCTTTCTGGAGTCCGTCAAATTGGTGGATGAGTGATTGCGTCAGGTTCCTCTGAGACGGAGCAGCGCAGTTACTTCACACAGCGAAGGCCCCAAAACTTCGTCGCGTCGAGGCGACGCCCGACGCCTTCAGCGAGCGAATGGCGGAAGCCCCGGAGCCCCGGACACGGACGGGTGGCCTCCAAGTTCCCCACGGCAACCCGCGCCGATCCTTCATTCGAAGCCAATTGTTTTTTGTGGTTTTCCGTTGAGTTTTTTTTGTTTTTTTTTTTTTTTTGGGGGGGGGGGAAGGCCCCGTTATGTTTCTCTCCCCTTTTTGGGTGGGGGGAGCAGGCGGGCGCGCCAACTTGGGATCGCATTGAGGCGGCAGCACCAGGGGCCCCAGGGGGCCAGCCGGCGGAGGCACTTCGCAGCCTGTGTCGCAGCCTGTGGGGTGCGGGGGGCGGGGGGGAACCTACGTGTTTCTTGTAGCTGTTTTGCGGGGGGTGCACAATGTTATACAATGTTTGTCATGTGCCAGATTCCTTTGATGTCATTTTTAATTTCATGTCAGCCTAGCTGAACCTGCACGCTGGATACCAGTAAGTGTTCATCAATGTGGGCATGTTCTCTCTAGATGTGCGCTTTGTTCTGCACATGTGCATGTGCAAGGTGCTGGCTAAAGCTTTGCAAGCGGGCTCGGGTTGAGTCGGCCACCTTGAAGGACCTTGTTTGAGTTTTCGCATGTGTTCGTTCTCCGGGCAAAGCGTTACCAGTTTGCCACAGCCCATTTTGGAAGCATCCAGGTAGGAAACATAGCCCATGTGTTACGTTGCCTCGACTTGGAGGTTTCGAGCTTCCCATTACGGAACCCCAACGAAATGGCTGGAAGCGGGAAGGGGGTCATTTCCACTCCCACGAAACTCTTTGCCTTTTACCACAATACCTGGGTGACTATCATTTACACACCTACCGGGCTCATGCTTCACTTCTGGAGGCTATCTAGTCAGGGGCTGGCCTTTTATAGCTACGCACTTGGGTGAGCGGAAGGTGAAAGGCGTCTCCTGCGGCTGGTGCCGCGGGGAGCGCTCGCCAAAGGCGCGATGTGGCCGGTCACTGGTGGTTTTCTTTCGGGCTTCCCTTTTATGAAGGTTTTTTTAGCCCAAGGGTACCCTTTCTCCAACTAACATGGCACCTGTGGGAGGGTACCTGGAAGATCAATTTGCTCTCCAAGGGGCCCTTGGTCACAAGCACCATGTTAGTGGAAAGGGTAGCAGATCTTGGCTTCAGGTGGCACTGAAAGGCGCCCCCACTGACTTGGCCTCCAGGCGCAGCTTCCCTTGCCCGAGCGCAGCCCCGGAGGCGAAGGCCAGGGAGGGGCTCAGACCAAGCAAGCCGCCGGAGAGCAAGCGGCGCAAGATGGCCCTGAAATCTAACCCGACTCTGGGAGTTGGGGACAAGGTTAGACTTGCGGTTTCGCCAGTCAGCTGATCGGTCTGCGCGTTTGCGGGCTGAGATTGCCTGGCAAGATGCGCCCGTGTCGAGTATCGTGGGTTTCTGTATGGATCTTTGTTGCACAGCGCCTTGGAGTCATTCACAGGCAGGTCGCCTATCGAGGGCCAGCGGCGCGCTGAGTCCATGTCGACTAGTCAGCACAGATTTGCAGCAATGGGCATGTTGCCATCGCATGCCGTGGCCATTTTGGACTCCAGGCTTCGGCTTTACCCGGCGGGCATGATGTCAAAGTCGTAAATTCCGGCAATGAAACCCTTACTCCTGCCCTTGCTATTGGTGACGCGCGACGCCACATTAATTGCGAGGTGTGCGTACTATTGAGCTATGTTCCAGCCATTCCTTGAGGCGGTGTGTGTGTGTGTATGCCACAAGTGCAATGGCTTGGGTCGTCATCACTGGCGGCGGCTCCGGCATCGGGCGAGGCGGGGGGTGAGGGTGGCTCGCAGCCAACGGGCTGCCGCGGTTTGGAGCTGGTCAGCGCCGCCAAGACCAATTCAACCAAGAGTGCTATTGCTTTTGCGTGGCCTAGCATTGGCCTAGCTACAATTTTATGTGACGTACGGGCGTAAATCAAGCAGTTAGACCATGAGCAGGCTCTGTTTTCTTGTCGACTCTCTCTCTCTCCGCACGCGCCGCGGGGGCCCCGTGAAATCACGGGCCAGGCCTGGTGCACCACTTCAGCCTGCAGGGCTCTGTGCTGACCTGCGGGCGGCGTGCGGAACCTTTGGCGGAGACCCAGCGGACGGCGCCGCGGCCGGAGGCCGGGTCCAAGCCGAAAGTGAAGAAAGCCGGTGTTTTTGCTTTGTGGCGGTGTGATGCGGTGTGGGTGGATCTTTGGACTTGAACATGTTGGTTGAAGCTTTGGAGTTTCCGAACTGGGCCCGCAAAAAGTTGTTATATATATCTATATATATATATATTTGCAGAGGGGGCGCTACAGCAACCAAGTTTAGGGTTGACTCGTGGGCCAGTAAGAGCAGGAGCCATATATTCTACCACTTGAATGAAGGATTCTTGTTTTCGGGAGGCATGCTATGATGTTATGCCATCAGGTGGCATGCATGTTTCACCAGAACGCTGATGTTTGTCGCACGCAGCGTTTTTGACAACAGAAGGCAAGGGCTTCGGCCCCGGCTATTTTCCGAAGGTGTGAGCACGCAGTCATTGCCGTTTTGACTTGGTTTGGGCCCTCGACAATGTTGCCTTGTGGCATGTCGTCTTTCTTCCGCGTTGCCATTCACCGCTGCCTTTGCGTGGAAAGCACTTTGAGTAGTGCGGAGATGCGTGCACCAGGAAGCAATATGTTTGTGGAGTTTCTGCTGGGGAGGCTGTAACCGTGGTGGCTTGCGACATCGCAACTCCAGAGGGCAGAGAGAGGCGGGGTAAGCAAAGGCTGCGTTTACTCTCAGTCAGCAACATGCTCCAGCGGAATGAGCCAATAAATCGAAACGACGCGTGAAATGCAGACAGAGCAAGCGAGCCGTTGACACATGCCAACATTTTGGGTGAAACCCACTTCGAGACTCCGATTCAAAGGCACGCTGCAAGCTGTCCTCTCCACCGGCTGACGTAAACTAGTGAGTGTCAGCCTGGGAATTTGAGAGGGTTTGCTTGAGATGTGCTGACATGACGGCTTCGTGGGCAGGCTGTTGCAAGCTCTACCAGAGGCAGGGGAGCTGAGTTCTGCATGTTCACCTGTATTCCTAGAGGCGACATTGATATGGGTGTGTCTCAATAATCCGGGCCCCCTTTGAAATTGCAGCTTCCCAACCGCCAAAGCAACCCATTTCGCCAAAAGGGTACCCTCACAAAAAAGTGCCCCATTTGACCGTACCGTTTTCGTGTGGTCTAAAGGGAAACCAAAGGTAACGCCCGCCAGACGAATTTTCAGCCCGGGCTCTGAGAATCGATCCGAGGTTCCGGTGCGGCTCTTGGTGCAGAACGCCGCCATCGGGGACCCTGCAGACTTCGCGGCGCTGGACGTGGCGCACTTCGAGGCGCAGCGCAGCTCGTTTCTTCACGGTTTCTTCGGCAAGTTGTTCGGTCTCTTCATTTTTGTTGTTTGTCTTTCTTGTTGTTGTTTGTTTGGTTCTTTTTATTTTTAGTAGGTGACTGCAAACAGCAAAGTTTGTTGCAAGCATACCAAGGGTTGTGAAGATTAAATGAGCTTCGCCTTGTTTGCTCCTCAATTAAGCGAGCAGGCAGGACTCAAACACTTGGGCTATGAACCTCTAGCCCTCAAGTGGTGGTTTGGGGGTGTGAACTTCAGTTTCGTTTGAAGCTAAATGAGTTATAATCCAAGCGCGGGGGTTCTATACATGGTTCTGGGTAGGCCATGCTAGTTCCAGGTTTTGATTTTGACAAAGGATGCCGAACAGGGAGCCCACAATGGATTCGGCGGTCCTTGTGGTTTCCCTTTTAGTCAGCCTTGGAAGCAGGTACCCTCAAAGACACCACCCAGTTGAATGAAAAATACAGTGCCCAAAGTGAGGAGATCATTTGGCAGAGCTGGAGGTAGACAGATGGGGACGGGTGGACTTCCCGTTGATCTCCAAGCATCGAAGGCCACATCGTTTGTGTTGACTGAAACGCCCTTTGCATTGAACCGTTGAACCGTTGAACTGTGCAATGTCTCGGTTTGGCTCATCGATGTTCAACTTGTTTTTTGTATCATCTTTCCGGGGTCGGGGATTCCTTGCAGGAAGCCCTTCGCGTCAACGTGGTGGCTCCTCTCGCGCTCACGCAGGCCATTGTCCAGCGCCCTGCGCCCAAGTAGGGAGCAGTGATTTCTGGGGTCTATTTTGGAAGAGGCGCTTTGGGCGGTTGAGCCTTCACTGCCAAGGGGAATTGATGCGGCAGCTTCCAATGGCGGTTCCAAACCGATTGCGCTGGCCAGGCGGTGTCGCAGTCAACAGGATAAAAGGCTCACGCTCAGGTTCCTCGAAACGAAGCCACCCAGCCTTCACGCACCATGCATACTGATGCCTAACCAGTGCGGATGGTGGGAGTTCTTACGCTACCCCATTATTTTTGGCATGTCCATAGAATATGTGGGTGCCCTGAAGCGTGGTAGTAAGGACCCGGGCCCGCAAAAACTGAAACAATTTTCTAAGGGCTTCGGGCTTAGCCAAAGGCTCATGAGTCTGTCTCAAACTCGGTGAATTTTTTTGTGATGGTTTCAATAAGGGAAACCAATTCGCAAACTCCAAGAACCACAATTCTTTTGAGGGGGTCCCTATTTTCTTTCGAATTTTCAACCCCGCCTGGCCCGCGCCGGGCCAGCGGCGACCGTAGCAGCGACGCCAGGCGCTGCTGCCGAAGCTCAAAGAGGCCAAGGGCCGGGTGCTGCACCTGGGGACCTCCGTGGCGCACAACCCGCAGCAGGGCACCGCCACGTGTCCCCACGCGTTGGCGCGGGGCCGGGGGGTGGGGGGGGGGGGGGTGGGCGGGGCCGGGGAGGAGGCAAACCAAAAATGGCCCAAGTGGGATGGCGTCAAAGGAAGCCACCACATGGGTGTTTCTTTGAGGGGAAGCCAGCGAAAACCGAAGCCATGTTTAGGGGGCCCAGAAACCCTGTTGCCCATGGATCCACGCACTTCTTAAATATGAGATAATGTCTTTTTTGAGTTGGTACGTACCCCCTGGTTGGTTGGTTGGTCTTAAAGGGGGGTTCCACAAGGAACTCCAGCATAGTTGTTGTGTTTGTTTGTTTCTTATTTGGCGGGTTCACTTTTTGGTTGGGGGGGAGGGGTCCCTATAGAACAAGATGCAACCGCATTGCAGGTATGGCATCACCAAGGCCGCGTTCCATCGATTGTACCAGCAGCTCAATGCCGAAGACCTGGGCATCGCCGTGGGATCTTTGAGCCCAGGCCCAGCTGCGCCACGAAATTCCGGGAAACCAACTAGCAGGGATAGAGGGGGAACCAGGGATACGGGAGGATTCCCCCGTTTGATGCACCTTGGCTAAATTTGATATGGGAAATGGTTTTCCAAACCCGCTCCCTCCGTATCCCCGCTGATTCGTTTGTCCAAGAAATCCTTTCGGAGCCTTCCTTTCAAACCGTGTTAACACTGCAGCGGCCAAACTGCAACCATGATAAACTTGACCCACTCCATTCCACACATTTCCACACCGCATCTCGCCGGGCTCCCTGGAATTTGCCGGTCTCCTACACCTGATTGTATGAGAAGTCCCTTCCGCACACTCCAAACCTGGCCTGATAAGGAAAGTCAGCACGACCTGCTTGACAATCACAAATGCTGTGGACCGCAAGTTCGCGTGTCAGGCCCAAATCTTTCAAAAGCAGTCAGCGCACAAATTTAAAGTGGCCGCACGGAAGGGGTCCTACAAAACCGCGTCGAAAGCTGAGCAAAGAGGCAAAGCAACGGGTCCCCGACTCTGCTTTCAGGCCTGGTGGACACAGAGGGGGTGCGTAGCCACGTGGACAAGGCGCGGGATGCGGGGCCAATGGCGTAGCCTGCGTGCGTGCAGCCGTAGCTTCTGGCGAGTGACCCACGAAAAGCTGCCAAGGCGTTCGGAAAATCATTTCAAGACCAGCAGATCCTGTGAAGTCCTGAGCCCGGCCCATGGCACAGCTGAAGATTCCGGGTGCAAAAGTTGGACCTGCGTCATTTGACGCAGTGAGAGTCAACACGCGCAAGCATTAGGGAGACTCCGCATTTTTTCAAAGCCTAAGCAGGACAGGAATGGCGGGTGCATTTCTTAGTGACGAGATTGGCTTGAGCCATGGCTTTTCCTTTGAGCCAGGCACGGAGCCTGAGCTTGCCGCACGTGGCCTTCTTCGACCAGGCCTTCGAGAAGGCGCGACCCGCTGCCAAGCACGGGGTCGGACTCGCCCATGCCGGTTGCCCTGTTGCTCACAAAGCTTGCGTGCGGAGGCAAGACATGTAGCTGCGGGTGGGGAGAAGTTTCTTTCAGCTTGCGCAGCCATGATCCCTTTCGAAGAGAGTCGGGTAGCGCATGTGAGGATGTCGCGTTCTGTTGAGGGTGTTGGCGCTGCATTTCACGCATCGGAAACAGCTCCTATCCTGCCACGGCCCGTGCTTTGAACATTTCTCGCTTCTTGATGGTCCTTGAGGTTTTTTGAGGATCCTTGAGGTTACTTGAATGTATTCAGGGTTTCTGGAAGTTTCCCGAGGTTCTTCAAGTTTCTCGAGGTTCTTCCAGGTTCTTTTCGTTTGTTTGAGGATGGTTCCTTGCACCTTCTTGAAGTTCCTTGATCTTCCTTGACATTCCCTTGAGTTTCCTTGAATTTCCTTGGTTCCTGGAAGTTTATTGGGGTTCTTTGAGGTCCCTTGGATTTTTCTTGATGTTCCTTTCTTCCTTCCCATGGGTTCCTTCCCAGTCTGCAGGGTTGGACCACGGAGATGTCGCAGCTGCTGCGCCTGGTGGAGGAGTTGCTGGCCATGGACGCGGACCACTTCGCGGCCAAGGAGTGGCGCTTCTCCGAGTGGCGCAAGGCACGAATTCGTGTCAGGGGCCGTTGAGGGCTGTGGGGAGGTCTGGAGGGGGGGGGGGGGATTTGCGTCAGGGGCTGTAGGCTTGTGTGTGTTTTTTTTGAGGGACTTTGCACTTGTTGTTTGGGTTGGTTTTTGAAGGGGAGTCAAGGGTAAACGGCCTGATTTTGGGGGATCCCCCGATTTTGAAGGCGACTAACTTGTCCATTTTTTTGGCTGGGCTGAAAGGGAAAGGATGAGAAGCGAAAAGAGGAGAACCATCATTCTGAGGGCCCTCCATGTTCACAACGTCATTGGGATTTGGCGAGGGGAGCTTACTTCGATCAGTTGCGTCACCCTGAGGCTGAGTCAGATAGCTCTTTGTGACGTGCCGCGCAGTGAGCCTCTCGAATCTCGGAACCTCGCGCCCTGCGCCGCGCGCATCGCCGGCCGGGGAGACCTTCGTTTCGCGCTGCAAAGACGGCGCGTATGGAAAAGGCGTCGTTGAAAGGAAAAAGCTTGCGGGGGCTCACGGAATGGGGGGACTGACCCCCATTAAACCATCCCACTGGTCGTTTCCTTTAAGGGGACCAATTCCTGGGCTCATTCCCTCGTTCCCTGAGGAGCACGGAAAGAGGCGATGCTTGATTGAAGACTGTGCTACCGATTTTCTGGCCCACTGAGGTCTGGCCAGTGGTGGAACTCATTCATTGACCGTGGCTGATGGAGGCACGATAGTGACCAATGATTTTGTCCTCAGTATGGAACGTACGAGCCTGTTACTCCCTTTCAGATGGCGGGTGTGCATCTCAGCCACGGAAATGAAGTGAGGATTGCAAATTGCAAGCGCGGCCAGCAGTTGTTTGTCTTGTACCGTTAGGGTTCAAACACTGACTTACATCTATAAAGGGTTTGGCTGTTCAGAAACTGGTCCCCCAGATTTGCAACTAGGGCCAAGTTCCAAGCTTGTCCCAAACTCGAGGGCAAGCTACCCACAGCCTAAGTGTTGCCCCCACCTCTCCTGCAATCTGAATACTGCCGCTCTCGTCCACTTGGACATGTGTCAGAAAGGGAGACCCAAACAATGGGTGGTGCCCCGTTGGTTTCCCAGTGGGCACAATGGATCAGCCAGCTCGCTTGGGTTGGTCAGGCTGGGATCCAGTGATGCTCTTTTCCCCGGGCAAGCCAAGACAAAAAGGCGAGTTGAGTTGTCTTCAAGGGATCCTGAAGTAGTGTTCCGAGGCTCGCGGTTTCATTACTGTTCAGTCGAAATGGTCTCAGAATGCAGGTGTTCAATGATGCCTTTGGCAGTCGGCTGCTGCTTTGGACTTCTGTTGGTTCGCTTTGGCTCTTGCCGACTGCGGGTAGGATGGCCAGGATGGCCAGTACTCTCAAAGTGCCGTGGTGTTGCTTGATCCCAGTTGGGACAGGCACCACCGCCGCTTTTCCAGGATTTAAACAGTTACGATGTCCACAGGACATGCCCAGAGACTTGCGCCTGCCCCTGACATCCGCTGAGTCTGGAAAATAAATTCTCAGGACGCCCTGGCGGCTTTTGCGACTCCACTGGCATGTCTTTTCTGATCAGGGGCGGGCTTTCGCGCGCGGCGCGGGGCGAAAGGACCTTCAAGAAGCGCTTGGGGTCGACCCGGTCCTGACAGTGCGAGGCTTCTCGCGAAAAAGAAAAAGGAGACCAAAAGAGAGAGAGAGAGAGAGAGAGAGAGAGAGAGAGAGAGAGAGAGAGAGAGAGATTGTTCGAATAGCGCTTACACTTGCAAGCCACATTTTCGTAGCTCGATGTGCGAGCAGCTTAGTTGTCAGTTAG
Source organism: Effrenium voratum (assembly GCA_963377175.1). Lineage (NCBI taxonomy): Eukaryota > Dinophyceae > Suessiales > Symbiodiniaceae > Effrenium > Effrenium voratum. Next base: position 145,144 of record CAUJNA010003773.1, on the reverse strand, counting down.
CGTGCTCGTATTTGTCACCGGTGTGTGCAGCCCATTCTGAGCGGCCGATCGTTGCAGTCCGGAAAGGTGCAAACCAAAAATTGATATTAGCTTGGTGGGGATTGGTGAAATTGGCCAGCCTTTTTGGCAACTAGGCGACAGCTGGATTGCGTGCCTCGGCTTCAGCTCAAACATACACCATCCTCCAATTAGAATGTAGGTCCGCTGCTTGGAAGCGCGCTCGCCGCGCCTCGTTTGCATCAAGCTGCGGAATCGCGCCCAAAACGCCAGCGGGCGGGCCCTTTGGTTCTTGGCATACTTGAGCTCGGTCGATGACGTTTGCTGCGGCTCAGTGAGGTAGGCTTGGAGTGTATAATCTTCTGCAGCCATGTGTATCCGCGTGCTCCAGACATGCATCAACGTAGGGACATGAACATATATATATATATATATATATGTGTGTGTGTGTCATATCTATATATATATATATAAATATATATGCATAATCGACATATATATATATGTGTGTGTGTGTATGAGTGTGTGTATCTATTTGTACCAGATGCCCTTGAGTTACAATACGGCATGTCGGTCAGGGTCATGAGCGAGCTCCTGGGCATGTCGCTGGTGGTGCTGGCCTCCAGCTGCTGCCTGGCGGATTTGTTTTTCCCGGCGAAGTGCGAAGCGGCGGGAGATTCCCCGCCCGTGTGGCCGGATGTCCAACCAGGGCATGTGTTTTTATGCGTTTGTTTGTTTGTTTGTGTGTGTGTGTGTGTTTTTTTTTGGGGGGAGGGATGGTGACCGGTGCGTTTGAAGCGGCATGAAGGCATGGACGAGTGGCATCTTTAAGGAACCTTGTTTGGTGGAAGTGGCTGGAACTCCGATCCGATTTTAAAGGGTTGGTCCTCTATGTATCCCAGCTTGCCCACCAATCAGTTGCTAAACAGTTGGCCGTAGTTCAAGATTGGCCAATTGGAGCGCTGCGCACTCACTTGTGCGCAGAAAAATGTCCAGGTGCAACGAGGCTTCACGGGCAATGGGAATTGGCATGTGACACGCAAGGTGGCGTGGTGGCTCACGCGAGCCATGGCTGAAATACTGAGGGACGCACATTTCAGAGAATGATTGCATGGCCATATCTGGATCTGAGTACTTCAGAGAATACAGGCAGGTTTCTTCTGCGCAATCCGAAGGCCTTTGCCCTACAGAAATGTCGCACTTGCCCAGTGACCCTTGGGGGGAAGAGGCCCTTGTGGTTACAAATCAAAGGGGGGTCCACTCAATGGCAAGGAGGAAGTCAGGCTCTCGCATGCTTCTTTCGGGGGGAATCATTTTTGGTTGGCGTTAAAGGGGGAACCAGCCGGGCCCCATTTTGAGTCAGGCCCTCATATTGCTTCCTTGCTGGTTTTCCCTCACGGCGTTTCCGCGCTGAGGCTTATCAAGCTGCTGAGAGGGGTGCCTATCGTCAACGTGCCCCGGCGGGCGACCAGAATCGGGTGGGTTCCATGCGAATCAGCTTCCCACCAAAAGATACCTTCCCCCCTTCCCCCCCCTTCCCCCCTTGCGCTGACGCAAACTGAGGTGATGATGGGCCGCTTCGCTCTGGAGTCTCTGGTGCTAGGGCTCCTCCTGCTCGCCTGGCGCTGCCAGGGTCAGGCCATCCGGCGATGCGATCCGAGCATTTGGTTGGGAAAAACATTGTACATTTTTGCTTGTTGTGGTTTTTCGCGGTTGGAATCCAAATCCACTTAGCTGCTAAAATTTGGATTCTTGCTCCCCTTCCAACGTCGACCGAGCCAAAGCGGAGACTCGTCGCTCAAACCAGAGAAGCCAAGCCACCCAGCTCCACAAGTCTAAACCTCGAAGAGAGAAGCCGAGTAAGCTTGCCGGGATTGGGCATCTCGGGATGGAAAGGGGCACAAGGCCCCAGAAAAAGGCGGAAAGACCACCCGCCGGACGTCAAGAAACTTGAGCATGGCGCATGGGGAGAGGTGGCCACGGCTGGACTGAGATTGTTGTTTCCCCTTTTCATGCTGCTTTTGGTCGAACACCTTTGGGCAAGTGAGCACATTTAAGCATGTGGAAAGAAGGTTAACACACCCAGCTTCCTTTGGGACGGTTGGTGGACTTCAGGTGCGTTGGTGGCAGCTCACTGGAGTGAGAACTTCCCATCGCCTTTTGCATGTTTTGCTACAGCAGCCTTTGGAGGCAGTCAGGTTCGCCTGAATTTGGTGGCTTGGATTGGCGGTTTGGATGTGGATTTGAATCCCTCCGAGTCCTTGTAGAGGGCACATGGGACCACCCAAGAAGGTAGGAAGCTGAAGCTGGGTTGCAAATGTGGAGATGGCCAGCCCCCTGAGCCCATGAGGAGCTTCAGCTTTGGCCAAAGGGCCAAAGGCGCCTTGGTGTAAGAAGTTGCTTTTTTGCGGGTGCACGATTGACTTTGCCGTATTTCTGTGAGGGCATGACTCCTTAGTTTTGGAACCGCAGAAACCGCCTTGTGAAGCGTTCGGTACTCGCAATTCATGTCAACCAGTTTTTGTTTTCAATACCGCTCGCAGGGTACTTCCTTGGCTAGTTGGTTAGCTGCATGCCGCCGCGCGGGCTTGGTTTCCAGCTGCATGTCCATTGGCCATTTGGCCATATCTGGCCGGAATGAATCTCGGCCGCGGCTTGGCGCCTGTCGCTGAGGCACCTCTACGTGCTGAAGTCGCTGTGTTTCGTGGGTGCCCTGTGGTCTGGCTGGCGGAGCATGCAGGAGCTGCCGCTGGGCATCGCCACAGGCCGAGCGAAAAAAAACGCATCTCAGGGTTAGGACGGTTAGGCCTTGGAGGCCGAAGGGCCTGACGGGCCCAAGGGCCCAAGCGAAAGACACTTAAGACTTGGCGTATAGGTTCTCCGATGTCATGAGGTCAGCGAGTGTTTCGTCAGGCATCATCTACTGCTACCCGGTGCTTGCCGGGCTGTGCCTCGGCAGTTGTGGGCAAGGGCGCTTGCATCATGACGTTCATGGTCCTGGGCCTTGTGCAATCTGTGCGCGTGTTGAACTGCACCCGGATACGAAAGGCACCCGGTTGGAGAGGTGCAGAATTGGGGTGGGGAGGCGCTGACATCCAAAGCAAAAGCTCCGAATACGCAGTGAATCACTTCTCGTTGCACTGAGGTTCGCTAGCATCTTCTTGCAGGAGCGCTTGACTTGGACGCTTGGAAGGAACACAGGGGAAAAACCAGCCAATGAAAGGCGTGAGATCCTTTGAGAGGGAGTTCGTCTGAGGAAAGTTTTAGTCATTGAGCTTGCTGTCCAAAGCTTCGTTGGTGCTCAAGGAGTATTCGTGTGCGGGCGTGTGGGCAATGTGGACCTGTGGCGGTCCTGCTAAAGCTGCCCGCAACCCTCCACGCGGGTTGTAGAGGCGACCCGGGGATCTTCGGGTGCGGGGCAGCCGGGCGCTGCGTGGGTTTGCCACTCAACTGGGTGGAGCTGCTTGTGGCGTCGAAGCCGCGCCACAAGTAGCACTGGGATCTCAGCAAAGCTTCCAGTGGCAAGCTCCGGCTGTGAGGCAAGCAGGAGGAGGAGAGCGAGGGCAGATGGCTAGAAGTGCTTGCGAACATAATGCTGAATCCGACCCGGTTGCATGGCGCAGCGGTTGCATGCTGCTCCGACACCGGACGGACGAAGTCACGTCACATTCAAGGATAGAAGCCTTTCAACCTGATGCGCATGACGTGCTGCCCGCATCCTGGCCCACTTGGCTCGTTTTTCGAAATTCGCAGTTGGGCTGGCCAAGGACATTTGCTGTTCAAGCAGCTGCGCCTTGGTGGCAATCACTACGCATGTAGCCCCTGCCAAGTGAGGGGGTGTTGACGAACTCGGTATTGTGTTGTGCCTGCAAAGGGCGTTCCCAAGCAAAGGTTTCTTGTGTCCAGGTTTGCCTGCTGGGCGCGGCGATGATCCTGCCCAGGCCTTTTGAGGCTGGGGTAGACATCTGTAGTTTCTTCCGGGGGCTCAAAGCTCTGGATGCAGCACCCGCCTGGTGCTCGCAGGCTGATGTCGAGGGGCAGCGCTGCCGACCCGTGTTGCAGTTGTCAGAGCGGGGGGTGGCTGATGGGCCTGCCTTATTGAACACGAAGCGTGGAAGTGCGCAGTTCCTGGTTTCAGGAAGAAGGTGTTACGCAAAATGGCTCCGTGCGGCTTCCATGTTTGGGAAGGCGCGCTGTTGGATAAGAGATGCTAAGTGTTTTGGATCCTGAGAACCTTGCAGCCGTCTTGCTGAAATGATCCATGTAGGCTGGCAACTGGGAGGGAAAGCATCCCCTTCCCGCTTCTCCCTCGCAAAGCTAGCAAGTTGCCACACCGACTCGGCATGGAGCCAGGCAAAGAGGGACTTGAGCAAAACGAGGGCCTTTTTCTCACGCGTCGGCGCCAGCAACGTCTTGAAGGGCGTCCTGGCGGCCGGGCTGAGTGCTTTGTTGCACGCGGTGCCTTGGCAGGCAGTTTGTGCAGCTGCTTTGGCAGAATGGGGACCCTTTTTGGTGACCCCAGCGGTTTCTTTCCGAATAAAACCAAGGGGCACAGCATTGGCGGACGGGCGGTGTTTTGGCCACATCGCTGTCAAGCGGTTGGCTCGCTGTCTTCCCCGGCGCTGTCCCTTTTTGCGCCGGCCAAGGTCGCCCCCTGCATCGTGCGCTCCATCGAGGACGGTAGGAAGTTGGCAGATCCACAAGAGCCGTGTCAACTTGCCAACACGAGCTCCAGGTCAGGTTTTGGACATTCCGACCGTAAACCGAAGATCCCTCAAGCTGAAAGCTGTGCTTCGTGACAGGATGTCAAGCCATGGTCCCTGCAGCTTTGCCAAGCCTCATTCGCCTTAATCGTCGGTGCCTTATTAACTGCCAGAAGTAGCAAAAGGTGCTCGCAGATGCAGCAAATTTGAATGCTAAGTTCAGTTCATTATGCAGATGAACGTGGAATCCAACAATCCATGGTTCCTGGAGGAAACTCATTTATTGGGACCCCCCAAAGGGCAGGGAGAAGCCATGCAATCACAGCAACAGGGAAGTTTTGCCAGGTTTCGGTGCCATTGTGCGCCACTCTGGCGCGGCCAGTGCCTGAGGCGCAAAAAAAAACACCCGGGCTTGCTACCCAACGGCCGCGTTAAGAGTCTAGAGACAGGTGCTCAGGAACAAAGCGAGTGAGGGCGAGTGAATCAGGTGGCTCACAGAGACTCACGAATGAACGGTGGGGAGAATCTACTTCCAAGCTCAACGCTTGCCCAACAGCAACACGGGTTCTAGGATGTTCCAGGGAGTTCCAGGCGGTTCCCCCAAGCTCCGGAGGGGCAAACTTATTACCGCCCCCTGGCCTAGAGATAGAAACCCAAGAGCTGATTGCTGTTTGGAGTTAGAAAAAAGGAAAGACCCTCTCCATAAAAACTGCACAAAAGGTTCATCCAGGCAATCCTGGCACATCCTATCTGTAACCTGCAGTCACTGCTCCTCTTCTGAGAGGCTGCTTGAGTTGTTTCCTTTGGTATTTGGGTGGCACCCTCTGGCCACAAACCTTACGCTCCACGTGCATCAGGTGCGGATTTCCAAACCATGGCGCCGTGGCCGAGCTTGCTGTTCATTGCCCTTGCCAGGATTGGACACCTGAGATGCTGGGCTACTTGTTGGCGGCCACGCTGGCGGGGCTCAGTTGCAGCTTGATGGCCTTTGGGCTGCAACGGGAGCCGCGGGAGCCCCGCGGGAGCCCCGCGGGCCGCGCGGGATGCTCGTAAATGGGGCCTCGCGGGCTTTTGGGTGGGCGGAGTCCGGCAGTTTGGCGCAGGACCCGGCAGAATGCAACGAGACTTCTCGAGCCCCGGAAAATTGAAGTCCACGTCCGGCGGTTTCGGGGATGACGCGCCGAGAACGTGTCGCTTCACGCCCTTGTCGGGCCCTGCAAAATAAAATGAACACCTGGTGATTGTGGCAGCTGATTGTTCTTGGTGCGCAGCATGTTAGTGCAGCAAGAAGGTCAAGAAGGCCCTGCTCCGTTGTAGCCAATGGTTCATGCCAGTAAGTTTACCTAGCGAATTCACTCGTAGGCCTGGTCCAAGGCTTGAAGCCAGGAAATCGTGAAATCTGCACGCTCGGTGCAACGTTGTTTCCAGTGTTCCGGGCAACCGCCTTCTTTGCACTGCATCCACGTAGGTTCCATGGCATTCGGTCTGAAGCCTTTTGTCTGGAACTGGGGTCCAGCAGAACCTGTGATGGAACAGCTGCCAAGACACTTAGAGGAGATACTGAAGACGTTGTCATGAACTTGGTGGTGCGGTGTGTCCATGTTATGCTTCATGCCAGGTATGCAATCAGAAGCAACTACGCATTGCGACGCCTTCGCCATGTGTTAGACAGTTTGGTTTGGTATGTCTTATTTGATGGCGCTAGTACCGTTTTTGGATGTTTTACAGAAAAACCAACAGGAAACCCTGCATTTCAGAGGGTTTCCCGATTTGGAGACATGCCCGCGTTCATATATGTGTCGCCCGGAGAGGTGACAAAGGGCACGCTCTTGACCTACTGGGAGATTCCCTTGTCCTTCTCTGTGCAGGCGCGGTGACACTGTGCCGCAAGAATGCACAGCGCCGTGGGGGTTCCTGAGTCGCATTGCCATTTGTCTGTTGGTTGCATGAGGGCAGGTCGCTTTGCGCGCGAGAATGGCCGATTCAATTCACCGGCGGACGTGAATTCATATGGGTGTGTCCATTTTGGAATTCCGGTTTTTTGAGCCACAGCCATATATGGTTGGACCTCCTCCTGGCCGTGCCAGGTGTACTACTTTCGCCAGGCTCGGGCTTATGGCTGAGCCCTTGACCTGATCAAGTCAGTCTCGCACGGAGCGGGCAGGCTCGTCAAAACACGTGCGCCGGGTCGAAGGATCAATTTTTCAGACTTGAACAATTTCAGACTTTCTCTCTTTAGTCCTCGTGGTTTGAGGCACCAGTTCAGAAGCACGCTAAACGGCTCAAGTCAGCTTTAGAGCAGAGAACGTCTGCGTGGTTTTTGTTGCCGTTCGCAGGGGCCACGTGTTCAAACAGCAGGAGATGTCCGAAATCCGCAGGTGCCGCAGGTGCGGCAGTTGCTGGGAGCCTGCCACTTGCCGGGCGCACCCGGAGCAAAACTTCGCGTGGAAGGAAGGCCGCTTTGGGCCAATCAGGGCTTTCTCCCAACTTCAGGAGCCAAACAAAAACACGGGAACCAACCAAAAAGCGGAACATTGGCCCCAGGAAAAAAAGCATTGCGCATCAGTTTGGAAGCTCCCTTCAAGGAAGTGCCGATTTCGCGAGCGGAATTCAGTGCTCCACTCGCCGGCTTGAGGCCTCCGCTTTGGCCTGGAGCTTTCCAAGGCGGGACGAGCCGGGGGGCGAGCCTGAGCTATCGGCCCCAGATCATGGCGGTGTTCTTGTTTGGGCCCGGCCCCCAAAAAAAAAAAAAAAGCTCGCAATCTTGAGAAGGCCCCCAAGTGCATTTGACATGCTTTTCTGAGGAAGCACCTTTCAGTGGGTTCAATTTTCATTTGCGAGTGGCTTCGAATGGCCCCAAGGCGGTAAATTCGGGCTGGCTAGGTGGAAATGTTGTGAAAACGTTGGACACAGCTGTTCGCTTTTACATCCGCTGTTTGGCTCATCGGCGTTCTTGCGAAACCGCTTGGATTGGGCGGGAAAGAAAGGGGAAGACCGATTTGTTGAGCCAAGGGCCTGGCTTCTAGCAACAAATTTGCTCATAGAAATGGACTGCGCGCCGCCAGCAAAAGGTTGGGCTGTAGATCTACTTTCCTTTAGCCCTCGCAGCTGTTTTACGGGCTTGGGTGAAACTCTTCGCGCAGGCAAAGGACGAGGAGGCTGCGGAGGCCGGCCCAGCCCCATCGCCTCATCGGGAGGGCCAGGGGTGACGCCAGCGAAAATAACATGAAATGCAGTGAAGGTGAATGGAGACACGACCCAACAGGGCGATGCATGACTCTGCGCTTGGATAAGCTTGTCCTATTTGTATTCGTTTGTTTGAGGCTGACACTTGGTTGATTAGTAGGATGGGTCTGTCGTGGTGGGCAGGCCTGAAACGGGTAGGATATAGCATCCCCAGAATCACCCGCATCATGTGGGTTAGTTTGGAATTTGTGCCTCCTTGCGGTTTACCAGCGTTACGTTTCGCCCAGGATGAGGAAGGCGCCAAAATTTGTTGCACCCCGAACACATGCTCTTCCCTACACGGGGCAGGGGAACAGAAAACAACTCTAGGTGTGAGGGCATGACCAGGTTCTTTCCCTTCGTTTGCTTGGTGACAGGCCTCAGGTCAAGTCCTGCCTTTGTTCCAGGCGTTTTCCTTAAGCTTGCTTAGCTGGATGTCCTTGGCTTTTTTTGTTTGGCTTCCCACTTGTATAGCTCCCTGTGCCGCCCCAAGATTCCTGCGTTGCTTTGCATTGTGAGTCCAGCAGGGGCTGCCAGGAAAAAACGCCGATGCTGCGGAAGTGAGTGCTCTTGACTCACTGGGCATGGCATTCTTCGGCTTCCGGGAATTGCCGCTGGGAAATTGTATGGTCACAAATTGAAGCTGACATTAAGTTGATGCTTTGGCCTACAATACCTCAGGATGGCAGCTTGAAATTGACATTCTTTGATTGAGCTGGTTTTGTCAGGAGGTTTTGCAGTTTCGGAGCCTAATGGGACGAAGCTTAGCCGCCCAGATTGAGCCGTCCAGCGCACGGCCAGTTTGTTTTTCCCCGTACTGGTACAACCAGCGCAGCTGGTTTTGTCAGATACGTATGGGAGTCAGAGCTCCAGAGTTGGGGGAAGCGTTTTCTGACCTTCCACAGAAACATGTTATTTCTGCCACCTGTTGCAAGGGAACATGTCCGAGATTCTTTGGGAACCTGCCATACTTCGCCAAACCGGCGTCGAGAAAAATCAAAAAAAAAGCGGCCGCCAATCCGGGCATCCAGAAAATGGTCCGGAGGTCAAGAGGAAACAGCTCGTGTTCAGCTGGGCTTGGACTCACAGGAAGAAGGCGCATTTTTGAGCAATGGGACAATCTCAGCAAATCGACTTGTGACAAGTGGAGCCTCCCAGAACCCAGGCCAATCAAGTGCTGACATTAGATGCCAATCATTCAGCGCTTTGGTCTGCCCAAAGGCGCTGCATTGCACCCTTTTGGCCTGGAACGTTGCTTCCTTATTGCTGCCGGTGCGACCACAGATCTCAATCACCATGTTAGTATGCTGCTTTGGTGCTGGTGATGCCGCGTTGATTCTCGGCCCACATTACCTCAGGATGGCAGCTTGAATTTGGCATTCTTTGATTGAGCTTGAGTTGTCAGGAGGTTGATAAAGTATCAAGGAAACATGCCTTACGAGAGCACAGATCTCGTCCAACGATCTGAGTGTTGTTTTCCCTAGCTTCTGCCAGCAAACAGTACTGTCATTGGTTTGCAGCAGTCAGGAAATTCCAACAAGCTGCACAAGGCTTTGAGGCCCCTCTTGAGGAGCTTTCGGCGAGTTGAAGCCCGCCACCTCAGCACTTCCCATCTCGGCTGTGAGCATCTCCTCCTTCGGGTTCAGCTTTCACCGGCAACGTGGCTTACCAATGCGCACAACGGCTGCCAGTGGAGGATGTCAATGATCGAGATTTCTTCAAGCTGGGATCTTCCTTTCTGTGGAGTTCTACGAAAGCACTCCTTGGCTGGGGAAGTAAGGACTGGTTTGCAATGTATTATTATCATTATTATCTTTGAATTTGTTTACTATACAAACATTTATGTATACATAGCATATATTTGTCTTTATGTGGTTGTCCATCCTTCATTTACTAACTATAAATATTATTGCATTCTAAACATGCGATCATGATCTCCAATGCCGAATCGAACAGATTTTGTGGAGTCTCAGGACGGGTGCTATGAGGCAGACGTTACAGTGATTTGATGGCCGCTGGCAGATGCTGGCAGGGTGCCTTTGCTCGAGAAATCGGAGTGTTCAAAACTGGCCAGTGATGCTGTGAACATGATTTGCTTATCAGTGTGCCGCCGAGTAGGCCTGGAGCCTGGATGGCCCAAGCAGCGAAGTGCGTGCGAGTTTTTCAGGGCTCCTTCAAAGATACATGTTGCCCATTTGAAACATGGCTTTTCCTTTCCCACCAAAATAGAGGGAAACCACCATTTACAAGGCACTGTTCAGGTGTATAATGTAAGGATCCCTGTTTTTGTTGTGAGCATGGGCTTTGAGATAAGTGTGCAGCCACTGGCCGATCCTGGGCTAAGTGGCAACCGCTTCGAGTATTCAACTTGGCTGCGTACGACAGCTTGGCACTGGCGTGCGTTTGCATGCATAGGCGCAAGGGCAAATGTTTCAGCATGGCATTCACTGTCATTCGGGCCCAAAGTAGCAAAACAATTTTGACGCAGGCCCTCAACACAACAGCTCGCCGTTCAGGTGTGTGCAAAGTTTCTTGGAGAACGGTGTCCGAAATGTGAACAGTGTGTGGCTGTTTGAGATGTTCTGGCTTGCTCCATGGTCCTTGTGACTCGCAGCCTGGCTCGTGTCATTCTGGAGGGACCAGGCTTAGCGCGAAAGGCTTCAGCGCCCTCTTCACCAAGCCACCGCGCGGCGCTTCAAGAACAAGTCCGGTAAACTCTCGCCGAGCCATGGAAGGCTTCGGGTAAGCCTTAAGCACATGAATCCCCGCTAGACCCCCGGGTTCCCTGATATGCCCCTCTTGTTCCTTTTGGACCAAGCAACGTTGAAGCTTAAAGTTAGTCATTAAATACATGGCCTGTGGTTCCACCATTTGCCCCATTTCATCCATCAACTGCCCAGAACGTGCTCATGGCATGTCGGGCCTTCGATGCCACAGCTCAGAGGAGGCAAGCGGTTGTGCCCGAAAATGATTTCGAGCCGGTTTCTTACACGCAGCCCCTTGAAGCAGTGCTCATTTCGGGCATGGGGTTCAGATCCGGAAAAGGGTCAGGGAGGTACAGAGGCTGCATTATGCTGCATTCGCCTGCCCGAGAGATGCAACAAGAGTTATTCAGGCCTGGTTTTGCAGCGAAAGGCATGGACGTTTGCATCGAAACGCCGCATTTGGCAGGTCTCAAAGGGCAATCTTTGAACCCGGAAAGCAAGAATTTGCGTTGACCGCCCTTCTGCCCAAAAAGCTGCAGCATCCCTGGCCAGGGCGAGCTTGTCAAGCGCCTCGGGTCGCATCAGTTCATGGGTCGGGCATGGGGATGGCCCACAACAAGCGCAGAAATTTGGAGAGCACCCCCTGGAAGGGCTGAGAGCATCTGCCAGTTTTTGCGCCTTGCAGAAGGATAAATGGACGAATTCTTGCACGTTGAAACCATTGGAGCTCATTTGTTGTTGGCATGTACCGTTCTATTGGAGCCTGTGCCACCCACTGGGCTTCGCACTTAAGCAGGGTGTGATGGAAACCAACGTCTTCCGAAAGTCCTTTGGCTCGCCAGGAAGGTCAGTGAGAGTGGCTTCCATCCGGATCTTGTTTCCAGCCTGCGCGTCCTGCCCAAGGCCGGGGATGTAGTTCATGGACGCGTGGACGTGCCTCTAAAATGCGTGATTTTTGCCTGCACAGCTAGGTCGCAAGAGAGTCACTTCGCTGCCTTTGAAGCCTTTGGGTTGGTTGCTGCGAAAATTGCAGCATAGCACAGGACGCCTAGGTTTGACACCCCCACCTGTGATTGCGGGCCAGGGCTGTGAGGGTCTGCTCCTTCCTTGTCAGGCCCAGCCGGAGGAGGGTTGCTGCAGTTTGCGGAGCCTGCGGAGCTGCTTTGCAGGTGGGATGTGCCGCGCTGTGCCGTGCCCATCGAAGCTTTGGCATGTTGGCCAAAGCGCACCATCGATTTGCATGTTTGGCTCTTTCGGGGGTATCGGGTTGGCTCAAGTGCTTAAATGGGTGCCAGGCATTCTGCAGATTGACTGCCGTTCGGGTCGGGATGCCACCTGCTTTTGAATAACCGGGGTAGAACATGAAGGCAGCCGTACCAGAGGTCTTCCCCGATCCCACGTGCCATGCGCTTCACGTCCAGGATTGTGGCGCCGAAAACATGTACGCGAGGCGGGCAGGGTGAGGCCACTGGCAATGGGGGGGAGCAAACAGAATTGCGGAGAAGCATGTGTGTGTGTGTGTGGGCCTGCATGTTTTGTGCTTGGTGGTCTGGATGGGCATGGATTTGAACCCCTGGTTCTTGTAGAGGGGAATGGGAAACCACCCCGAAGCATCACCAAACCGCCGATTCGGCACCAGTCGAAAATGGACGAAAGGGCCGGTGGCTCGGTTGTGAGGTGCAGTCGCACCCTTGCCTAGCCTCAGCGCCTGGCACTGAGAACTCATGAGGAAGCCATCGCCTTGATTCTGTTTGTTGGTTCGGGTGAGTGGCTTGGGATACTTTGGGAGGATACTTTGGGAGGATATGAAGTGGATCTGGGTGGGCTGCACGGCTCAGACATGCTTGATGTGCATTTGTGTTTGTGTGTGTGTGTTTGTATTTGTGTTTGTGTTTTTGTGTTTGTGTTTGAGTTTGAGTTTGTGTTTGTGTTGGTGTTTGTGTTTGTGTTTGTGTGTGTGTGTTTGTGTTTGTGTTGGTGTTGGTGTTCGTGTTTGTGTTTGTGTTTGTGTGTGTGTGTTGGTGTTGGTGTTTGTGTTTTTGTGTTTGTGTTTGAGTTTGTGTTTGTGTTTGTGTTTGTGTGTTTGTGTTTGTGGTTTTGGTTTTGGTTTTGTGTGTGTGTTTGTGTTTGTGTTTGTGTGTTTGTGTTTGTGAGTTTGTGTGTGTGTTTGTGTTTGTGCTTTGTGTTTGTGTTTGTGCGTGTGTGCTTGTGTGTGTTTGTGTGTGTGTGTGGTTTTGCTTGTGTGTGTGTTTGTGTTTGTGGTTGTGTTTGTGTTTGTGTGTGTGTTTGTGTTTGTGTTTGTGTTTTTGTGCTTGTGTTTGAGTTTGAGTTTGAGTTTGTGTTTGTGTTTGTGTTTGTGTTTGTGTGTGTGTGTGTTTGTGTTTGTGTTCGTGTTTGTGTTTTTGTGTTTGAGTTTGAGTTTGTGTTTGTGTTTGTGTTTGTGTGTGTGTGGTTGTGTTTGTGTTTGTGTTTTTGTGTTTGTGTGTGTTTGTGTTGGTGTTTGTGTTTGTGTGTGTGTTTGTGTTTGTGTGTGTGTTTGTGTTTGTGTTTGTGTTTGTGTGTTTGTGTTTCTGTGTTTGTGTCTGTGGTTGTGTTTGTGTGCGTGTGCGTGCGCGCGTGCGCGCGTGCGTGCGTGCGTGGGTGTGTGTGGTGTGTGTGTGTGTGTGTGTGTGTGTGTGTGTGTGTGTGTGTGTGTGTGTGTGTGTGTGTGTGTGTGTGTGTGTGTGTGTGTGTGTGTGTGTGTGTGTGTGTGTGTGTGTGTGTGTGTGTGTGTGTGTGTGTGTGTGTGTGTGTGTGTGTGTGTGTGTGTGTGTGTGTGTGTGTGTGTGTGTGTGTGTGTGTGTGTGTGTGTGTGTGTGTGTGTGTGTGTGTGTGTGTGTGTGTGTGTGTGTGTGTGTGTGTGTGTGTGTGTGTGTGTGTGTGTGTGTGTGTGTGTGTGTGTGTGTGTGTGTGTGTGTGTGTGTGTGTGTGTGTGTGTGTGTGTGTGTGTGTGTGTGTGTGTGTGTGTGTGTGTGTGTGTGTGTGTGTGTGTGTGTGTGTGTGTGTCTGTGTCTGTGTCTGTGTCTGTGTCTGTGTCTGTGTCTGTGTCTGTGTCTGTGTCTGTGTCTGTGTCTGTGTCTGTGTCTGTGTCTGTGTCTGTGTCTGTGTCTGTGTCTGTGTCTGTGTCTGTGTCTGTGTCTGTGTCTGTGTCTGTGTCTGTGTCTGTGTCTGTGTCTGTGTCTGTGTCTGTGTCTGTGTCTGTGTCTGTGTCTGTGTCTGTGTCTGTGTCTGTGTCTGTGTCTGTGTCTGTGTCTGTGTCTGTGTCTGTGTCTGTGTCTGTGTCTGTCTGTGTCTGTGTGTCTGTGTGTCTGTGTGTCTGTGTGTCTGTGTGTCTGTGTGTCTGTGTGTCTGTGTGTCTGTCTGTGTGTCTGTCTGTGTGTCTGTCTGTGTGTCTGTCTGTGTGTCTGTCTGTCTGTCTGTCTGTCTCTCTGTCTCTCTGTCTCTGTGTGTCTGTGTGTCTGTGTGTCTCTGTGTCTGTCTGTGTCTCTGTGTCTCTCTGTCTCTGTGTCTGTGTGTCTCTGTGTGTCTGTGTCTCTCTGTCTCTCTGTCTCTCTGTCTCTCTCTGTCTCTCTCTGTGTCTCTGTGTCTCTGTGTCTCTGTCTCTGTGTCTCTCTCTGTCTCTGTGTCTCTGTGTCTCTGTGTCTCTGTGTCTCTGTGTCTCTGTGTCTCTGTGTCTCTGTGTCTCTGTGTCTCTGTGTCTCTGTGTCTCTGTGTCTCTGTGTCTCTGTGTCTCTGTGTCTCTGTGTCTCCGTGTCTCTGTGTCTCTGTGTCTCTGTGTCTCTGTGTTTGTGTGTCTCTGTGTCTCTGTGTCTGTGTGTCTGTGTGTCTGTGTGTCTGTGTGTCTCTGTGACTGTGTGCCTGTGTGTCTGTGTGTGTGTGTCTGTCTGTGTGTCTGTCTGTGTGTCGGTCTGCGTGCCTGCGTGTGTGTTTCAATGCATGCTCTCAAACACGAGAAGATCTTTCTAGTCAATGCAGCCTCCGTCACCCGCGCATATCAGTGGTCGCGGATTCCTGGGCGAGGCTACTTCCAGCACAAGTCCCATGGGGCCGAGCAACGCCCGAGGCGGGTACTAGGCTGCTGCTGTTGGTCGGGACATGTGCAATGTGCTCCAAGCTGTGCGAAGCTTGATCATGAGGGTGGGCCACACACACACACCGTTAAACAAGCCATCATCCACCAACTTGGCCTTGCTATTGCTACAACCGTGGGTCTTACGGGAGCGTTGGCGCTGCACAGGCTCCTGACTTCTCGCTGCCAGGTGCAAGTGAATGGCTGACAATGCCGCTCAGGCCATTGCCAGGTTGAATCGCTGTAATTCTATGAGCTCCACGTTCCGCGTCCCATGCCGGCATTTCACCCGGACCGGGCGGCCCATGTGCCATGAGCATTTGGCTGTGACGTAATCAGTTGTTCAGAGCGGAGGCTACTTTGACCCGAGGCTTGCCTCCCCCTGCCGGGCACAGGCGGCCAAACA
>CAUJNA010003773.1:120000-125000 GCA_963377175.1 Effrenium voratum | reverse complement strand
TGCCAGCCCCGCAAGCCGCACACAGAATGACTTGTGCATCTCCGCTCGCTTTGGCCGCTTTGCACATGAACCTGGGAGTCAAAAGTGTTTTTTTGACGGCACCCTCCAAGCGAAACTCCTTTTGTTTTGAAGGGTCAAATACCTGGATATTGGACAAGGTTTGGAAGAATAGGGGTTTTGTACAAATCCGGATTTCGACCTACATCCTTTATTTTGAGGGTACCCATTTCGCGGATTTTGGGGGGGGGGGGTTCATCGGGGAAATGGGCTGGGGGGCATGCCTTGCTCAGGCCCCGAGGCCGCTGCCTCCGGGAAACGGAGGCGGGCCGAGGTACCAGAGGCGGGGTGCGATTTTGCTTCCAAGCCGCGAGGCATCGCGAGGCTGTTTGGGCGAAAAAAGAATGACATGGGTTCAAGTGTGAGGTGAAATCCGGAAGGCCAGTCCCCGACTTCATGCACAGGAATGGGTGCGTGCATCAGAATGTCCCTCAAACGTTCTTGGAGAAAAGGCTGCAGCCTGGCAATCTGAAGCATTGGCCTTTGGCTCGCGCATGTGGGATCACGGGACTAGGTGTTTCTCCAGATGGGTTTCAGGCCCCCTCCAGGTGGTTTTCTTTTGGTTGGGTTGCTAGTGGGTTGTTTGGTTTTGGCTGGTTTAGGCATGACTTGGCATTTTGGTTGCTGGGTTGCTGGGTTGCTGGGTTGGTGCGTTTGTTTGTTTTCTTTTCGTGTTATGTGTTCTTTGTGGACGCCCATGTCGAGAGGTGCCCGCGGGGGTGCGGGCGCTGCGGCGGGCGGTGCACCAGTTCGGGCTGGTGGGCGGTGAGGACTACGACTCCAAGGCGAGTTGGCTGGGACTCAGCGTTTTTGTTCTTCTTCTTTTTTACGCCGGCGGGGGGGGGGGGGGGCAGTTTGGGGAGGCCAACAGACACCAGGCGTGTTAAGCAAATATTTTTTGGGAGGGTCCCGTTTTCATTTGTTGAATTTGGCGAGGCATGCTAGTCTTGCATGCCCACTTCGTTGATCTGAGTGAGAGTGACAACTGAGACCTCCATGCGGCTGACGGAGTGCATTCTTCATGGGCGCCCATGCAATTTTCCCTGAGGATGCCCTGTGGCCCATTCAGTGAGGGGTCGTTTTGGTTCAAGCTCTCATCTATGGCCAATGACCCCGTGCTCATGTGCCCTTCTCAACGCAAGAACGGCCTCAGCAGAGAGCGGAATCAAGCGGCGAATGTTTTCCTAACTTAAGGTTGGAGGCGATCTGCAAACCACTCCAGTGTTAGAGGATTACAGAGGACGCTACTAGTACTTGATAAGGTCAATCCTTGGCCAGTGGAACAACGGGGTCACGGTGGCCGGACACGTGACAAAATGTATCCCTAAAAGAGTTGCAGGAGAGGCTGTTCTCCCAAGCCCTTGTGCTTGCAGGCCAGCATTTTGCCACAGCAAACACAGGAAACAAGCACCAAGCGGCAAGCACCAAGCGGCAAACGGCCTTCTGGTTTGCAAGTGCTGAATGTTGGGTTTTGGCGGAGCCACGTTGCCAGGAGCAGCGGTTGCAGCAGTGGCCCGTCGCAGAATTCAGATGCAAGGCGTGAGGTTCCATTCGTGGCGTAGCATAGCTTCGGCATTGGCTCCAATGGAGAGACGGACGATGCACGGTCAGATGTCCAGTTTGAGCAGGGTGGGTCGTGCTGTACTGTGCAAAGAAAATCACAAGTGCGTACTTTTTGATGGATGTGCATTAAGCCTCGAGTTTCGGTCGTAGAAGTGCGGGGAACAGAGTGTGGGAGGGTTTGGGAATTGGGGTTTGCGGTGAAGGTTTAGTGTGGGAGGAGGGAGTGGGAGGTTTGGGCAGGGTGTTGCGTGGGGGAGGGCTGGTGTGAGGGTGCAGGAGGGATTGGTGCTTTGAGCCTGGGCGGGTGTGAGGGTTCGCAGAGGGTTAGTCCGAGGATCCTGGACCGACTCCCTGCGGACTCCGGGTGCACCTTGATCTTCGCCAACACAGCGGTGCGCTGCCAACGGGGTCTGACGAGTGGTTTGGGATCGCACCGCGCGGATGTGATCTTGCTATCCCAAAAAGGGTGCTACAGTGTAAGGAGCACACCTGCACCTGGCTCGCAAACCGCTGACGGGTGGTGCATTTGAAGGTGAGAAAAGGCGAAACAAGTCTGCGTTTGCACCATCTCTAATTCTAGGGGTTGATTCCATGTCCATTCTTTTCAACCATTGTTCTTTCCAAAAGCCGGATCCGTTTTCCCTGAATTTCTGGAGGTTTCTAGAAAGAAGGATCCCTGGAAAGAATGGAAATGGAAGGTAGCCCTGGACTAATGTCCACTTGATGGATGTGTTCTCCCCCCGTTGGGGCGCAGTCTCAGCGTGCCGCCGGCCCGGTGGCGTCCAGCCAGGCCTCGGTGGCAGCGTGCAAGCGCAAGGCGCTCAACGCGGCCAAGAGCTCCCGAAAGGCTGGGGGTCGTCGCTGGCGGTCGAAGCCGCAAGCGGTCGTGGTGTGTTTTTGGAGCTGACCGCATGCTGGCGCAGTGCGTCTTGTTGGAGCCCAAAGGGCCGTGTTGTTGCGGATGCCTGGGGCCAGTGCCAAATTGGTCAAGGGAGTGTGGCAGGATGTGGTTTTCGGTGCCTGGACCCATGTGCTATGGCGATGTGTTCGGTGCTTGCCTGCCAGGCCGCCTGCGAAGGCCCGAGGGAGGAGCGACTCGTTGTTTTCGGTGCCCCCAGTTATGGCAGAACGCACAACTTTTTTGTTGGATGTTACGCCCATTTCTATAGGGATTCCAAGGTAACTATTACTAGGTCCCCCGGTAGTGCCCTTTACCGTTTCTTTTTTGGGGAAGGGTTTCCCTACTAAAATAGACTGCAGAAAAAATCGGGTACCCTTATTCCAGGTCCTCTCTACTGGAAAACCTAGATTACCACATCCACACTTTGGCTTGCCAAAGATTGCATTGGGGCATGAATTTGGTGCAAGGCCAACCGTGCCGCCCAGGTGAGGAAGAGCCCAGGGCTGAGTCAAAGAAAGCTAAAGGCGTCGCGGTGTCTGACTCCAAAGAAGAGATTAACTTTTGTTTGTTGTCTTCGTTTTGGCGGCTGGAACCAACAACCAGCTACGGATCCAGGAATCCAGTCCGTTGTAATCCCTGATTCCACTCATCAAGGTCTGCGTGATTCTCAGTGGTTAAATTTCGAACTGATCACACGCCTGATTCTGAGCCTGCAACTAGCGTTGCCACAGAGTAGTGCAAATCCGTAGAAAGTAAATGAGAAGCGTGCAGAATGTTGATGACTTTTTGCACGGCACTTGGAGGGCCGGGGGGGGGGGGGGGGGAGCGGACTCAAGTTCAACTTAGGAGCGGTGACCAGGGCCGTTCTGGCACCAGTTGTTGGGGGAATGGAGGTGGGTTTGGGTAGATTCTCACGCGACACGCTGTGCAAGCAGGGTTGTGGAGGCGAATCGTGTGTTAAGGGAATCTTGGAACACACCCCCAACTGAGGGAGCCTGGGCAAAAAAGCACCGGAAAGGGAGTCCAACAACTCGAAACCAGGGTATGCGACCCCCAAAATTATGGTTCCCTTTGGCTCCCAAGTGAAAAGGACGAGCCCCGAGCAAATCTCTCACACGGCATCCTTCTGCTTGCCCCGGGCTGAGGGTCTCCTGGGCCTGCGGCCGCTGCACCTTGGAGAACCCCCAGCATCAGGAGGAGTGCGCGGCCTGCAGCACGAGGCCTCATTCTTCCTTGGGGGTGAGAGGCCCTTTTACCGTTTCTTTTTTGGGGGAGGGGTTCCCTACTAAAATAAACTGCAGAAAACGGGTACCCTTTTTCTAAGCCCTCTACTGGAGGACCTAGGAGATTGTTCGTTCGGTGCGTCTGGGGTTAGTACTGCATTTTGACCTTGTCAAAATCAGAAGATGGGTCTTTCTTCACGTTTCCTCTTGCATGGGGTGTCAAAACATCGAGGGGGTCCACAAAATGGCTGCTGTTTGTTTGGTGGTCACACGTACCCTCCAAGACCCCTTCTTGGTGGGACGCCTCGCCGTTTAATTTTCCCATAGAAATGGAAGGCCCACCAGGACTGTCGTTGAAGCGGTCTTTGAGGACACCCCCTTGGGGAAAAGAAGGACCCAACCATGTGACGCAGGGGTTCCCAATCAAAATTGGAGAATCGGATCTCGCCGTTCCTTTTAAGTATATCTCTTGCCACCTGCGGGTTTTAAGGCCGAAGGCCTGAAAGGCGCAAGGCGACAATGTGGCCCAGTTCCTAGAAGAGTTCGACCCGAAGCCGAGAGGAGCTCCAGACACACCGAGGGTGCTGAAAAATGCTCCCAGAGTCCAAGGGGGTGCAAAACCGCAAAACCAGCAAGTGTCCAACTAAGGGTAGGTGGCAAGCACGTTTGACAGCACGTGATCGGGGCTTGCTTCTTGATGTCCATTGCTTGTGGCTGTTGTAGTTGCACATCAAGATGTTGCTTTCTTCCTTTGCGCCTAGAGCCATTTGATATACTATAGTCGCATAGTTCATTGCCAATCGCACCTTCAACTTGAGCCATGTCGCACAATTCATTGCCAATCGCACCTTGGACTTGCAAAACAAAATGCAAATTCCAAGCAAGGGCCGCACCCTCGTCACGGACCGCACCTCTGGACCACACCCGTCCAACGTTGCCGGAAGTTTGGACTTGCTTTCCCGCGGTGAAGCCAGGCGCGGCGCGGTTCCGAAGGTCTCCGCACCTGGGGCTGCACGATGTCCGTCCGGTGTGGTGCTCCGGGCTGGGTTTCAAACCAGGGGGTTTGGTGGTTGGAGCCCCTACAAAGGGGGTAAAACCAACCAACCAACCAGAAAAGCCGCTACAAAGGCCAGGGGGTGGTTTGGTGGTCGGTTTGGTGGTTTGGACGTTGAGGTGGTAACCGGGTAGCTTCCCCATTTGGCTTCAAAAGGGGCTGGGGTTCAAATCCCAGTTGGAGCCAGTATGCAGTATCCTGC